>JASAND010021728.1:0-51163 GCA_030248195.1 Trissonchulus latispiculum
GGCAGTTGATGTTGGTGCCCCCTCGGAAACAACCGGGATGTGAACAATCAAGTTGTCCATACCGGCCTCCAAGCGGGGCTGGGCATGGGCCGAAGCTGGCTGTTCGGGAGCCTGAGATGGCTGGTTGATAGCATCGGTTGACGGCGCCTCGGCCTGATTTTCTTCATCGGCTTTAGGTGTAGAATCGTCAGCTTGAGGTGTCTGGTCGCTTGGACCGGTATCGCACCCCAGATGGTTCGGCGGGGCCAAAAACCACGCCTTCTGTCGCGCCTTCTTCTTCTTCGTCGGAAGATAGATCCACCAATGGAATGGATGGATTATCTGTAACGGTAGGTTCCGTAGATGGAGGTTCGCCACTGGTAGCAGATGCTGCCAGCGGAGACTGCTGAGGAACCGGCGAAATTGATGGTAATAAGGTAGGCGATTTAGGCGATTTCGACCCTTTCTTCTGTCGATTCTTCTGACGACGACGAGATGGGCGAGTATGCTGTCCAGCTGAAGGTGCTGACGGAGTTTCGCTGGCCGACTGGGCCTGTCGTGATTGAGCCATTCGTAAGTTGGCTTGACGAGCTGCCTCGCGTTGAGGGCGTGACGAAGTCGTAACCGGGTCAGATTGAGGAGATTCCAATGAAGAAATCTGATGAAGGGTCTCCTGCCGTTGGGCTTGAAGCCAGCGAATCTGTTCGTCAATGTCAATGAGCTTTTGTTGAGCTCGAAAATGTCCTGAAGTGGGCGTGTCAGACGGACCCGTCGCGGTCTGAGCGCCCCGTTGAAGGGTTTGTGAAGGCGATGAAGCAGCCTTCTTGCTTTTCTTGCCCGCACTGGGTTTTTCTGCTTGCCCCGTGGATCCACCATCACCAAGGGTCGTTGCGGAGCGCTTGGCTCGCTGCTCGTTTCTGGAGGTCCCTTCAGTCCCAGATGTTGATAACTCAGCCGTGACCGGTGTAGGCTGAGCGCTGTGGCCAGACGTGGAGGGCAAGGATGGAGTGCCCACACGCTCACGATCCGGCCTGTTCCTGTCATCAGCTCGTGGCGACTTGCCGGGAGCCTCGGGAACAGTACTGGTCGGAGGCGTAGGTAAGTCACTGGGCATAGGTGACCCACCAGCAGGGGGAGGCGTGGGGTGCTGAACTGGACGTACCCGGAGCACGCCACTAGCTGCCCCTGCAGTCTGTTGGCCGACCACCGCACTGAAAGAAGGACCCGCAGTGTCATGAGGCGAAACCACAGCAGGTCGCAGTGGAGCCGAATTGGCTGTAGTAGAAGCCGGGAGCAGGTAAGTCCCAGTTAAGGCAGGAGGATAGTTAGGTTGGTGACCCATTGGCGTCGGAGCCGTGATTTCCTCGTCGACCGTGACCAGGCCAGACACGGACGGGAAGGTGGCCAGGTTATTAGGGTCCACGGGATCCTGTTGACCGCCAGATGAGTCACGATTGACTCCTTGTCGTGAAGAGTTACTCGCCATGCTGGTAGAAAAATGCGCGGAAATAGCTGAATTGACAGGAGATTTGAAGCTCTCCAGTTGACTACAATTTGATCCAGGTAAGAAATAGTAATGAAAATGGCGTGAAGCCTGTTCTAACCTGAAAATAGCAGAAAAGTGTAGGATACAATCAGACGTAAAGCCGAAAACTAGGGCGAAAAAGGGGTGAAGGTGCATAAATATACATAGGTGAACAAAAACTTTTGGGAGGGGGGATTATAAACAAATAATATAAGAGAATTTATAGGTGGTGAGAAGGGAAAAGGTACAACTTTACCCACCCAACTTATAAAATTTGAGAAACCGCCCCCCAAAAGGTGCAGGACCAGCAGGTACGTGTATTTTGTGGCCACTAAGGAACACGCAGACATACGTATAGACTAAAATGCAAGTTAAATTGCAGACAAGGCAGGCTGCTAGGCCTACAAAATGACCAGCATAAACGTACGTATACATATATACACCTGCAAAGGTACACAGCAAAAAGACACAATACGTATATATGCACTTGAGGGGTCCCCCACTAAAGAAGAAGGAATCAATAGTGGAGAAACTTACCCTATGCACCCAGAAAAACACAAACGCATAACTACCGTAAGACATTTTCAATTGGACAGAAAAAGACACGTGTATACGTATAGTGTAAAACAGAAAAACAAGGCCCTAATAAAGGCGTTTAGCCCGGCAAGTCTGAAACTACCATAATCCTGCTTTCACTGATTGAGGCGCAAGGCCTGATTCTTGACAGGACGATCAAGGTAAGGCTTCAGCTTCTCAATGTGAATGATTTCAGGTGCTGATTGGGCTCCAACTTTCTGGATCTTGAAGTTCACTTCCGACAGCTTCTCCAGAATCCTATACGGACCATCGTACTTCGGACGAAGCTTCTGGCACATGCCGGATGGAGCTGCTCCTGTGATTTTGCGCATAACCAGCATGCCTGGCTCGTAGTGGATCGGATTCACCTTCTTAGCGAAGGCTAAACGGTTTTTCTGCGCCGAAGCTTCCAGCACCTGGCGTGCTGCAGACCACGCCCGATAGAGGGCTGACAGATGTGAACGCTTGTACTGATCAAAGTTCTGTACTACTTCATCATTTCGACCGTCAAAGAAAGTGTCCAGTGGAAGACGTAGATCATGTCCGGTCATGAGGAAATGGGGACTATCCCCCACAGAACTATGAATGGACGTCCGGTAAGCACAAAGCGCCCACGGCAAATGGTCATCCCAATTGGTCTGGTAAGCATCCACATATTTGCTGAAAATGGTACGGAGAGTCTTATTCAGCCTTTCGACAACTCCGTTAGCCTGCGGATGATAAGATGTTGTTCGTTGCAGTTTTGATCCACTAAGCTCGCCAAGAGCGGTAAACAACTTCGACAAGAAGTTCGTCCCACGGTCAGATAATAGGTGAGAGGGCACGCCCCATCTTGCTACAAAACCGTTAAAGTAGTAGTAGGCTACCGTCTCAGCCGTTTCGTTAGGCATCGCAAAGGCTTCTGCATACCGGGTAAAGTGATCCACGATTACAAGAATGCACGTATTACCACGGAGCGTCGGGTTTTTAGTGCAATGCATAACATCAAGACTGACCAGTTCGAGGGGACGGTGGACACGAATGTCGTTTTGCAATCCAGCCTGCGGACGCATAGGCCCTGGATTGAATTTAGCACATATTTTGCATGTGCGGATGTATTCGGCGAGATCTTGCGCCATCGTCGACCAATAATAGCGCGAAGCTAAACTCGCATAGGCGGCTTTGTGGCTGCGGTGACCGCCAACCATGAAGCCAGAGTGTACCTCATCCATAATCATTTCACGATAGCACTGAGGGACCGCAATTACCTTGAAGGCATTGCCCCGACGACGACCCCTCTCATCAAGATGCCATCGAAACAGCAATCCATCTTGGATGAAGTAGATTGGCCGAAGCTTTTTCAGGAGCACCGATTCCGATGATAGAAATATTATTGAGGATCCTCCGGTTGAACCTGTCGTTCAATGAGATCGAACAGAGGCCTGAATTCAGGGTCTGCCCGTTGCTCGCGTTTCCAGGTGGCTACCGTCGCTTCGGACGTTATGGCGTTGGCGGCTGGTGGGTACATGACGTCGGTCAGATCCATTTCTAGCTCGGTGGGCTTTTCATGCGATGGTAGACGCGATAATGCATCTGCGACTACGTTTTCGCGCCCTGGCCTGTAGTCGATAATGAAATCGAACTCTTGTAATCGTAAGGCGAACCGAGCCTGACGACCAGCACCCAAAACGGACCGATTGCTGAGTAAGTCCTTGACCGCCATATGATCTGTTCGAATTATGAATAGCTTGGCTGAGACATAGTGCCGAAACTTTTGACATGCCCAAACTGCTCCGGCTCCCTCCAGGTCCGTTGCAGAATAATTCCGCTCGTAGGAAGTGAGACTTCGACTGGCATAAGCCACAGGTCTAGTCACCACAGTCCTTGCCACTCCCGGGTTTTTGGCGCTGCGAGGCACAGATACGGGCTGTTCGAGGACAGCCCCCAGGCCGTTATGGCTGGCGTCCACTGAAATGATGAAGACTTTATCAAAGTCCGGATAAGCCAAAACCGGCGCCTGAGTTAGGATCCTTTTCAAAGTATCAAATGCCTGCTGACGAGCGGTGGACCAGCGAAATGCGACATCTTTCTTCAGGAGTTCCGTGAGGGGGGCAGCAATTTTTGCATAATTCGGAACAAATCGCCGATAATAGCCACTCATTCCCAGAAACGATTTTACGCCTTTCACATCAACAGGAGCTGGCAGTTTCGCCACAGCCGCCACTTTGTCGGGATCGACAGCAATCCCCTCCTGTGATATGATGTGCCCTAAGAAAGGGACTTTCTTCCGAAGAAAAGAACATTTCTTCAGTTTGATCCGCAACCCATTGTCGCGGAGCTTCTGGAACACTATCCGGAGCATGTCCAGGTGCGATGACAGGTCCGGCGACGGGATCAGAACATCGTCGATATAGACGGGCAAACCAGTGAGGACTTTCTCCATGAGTCGCTGAAACGTGGCTGGGGCGTTGCAGAGTCCAAATGGCATCACATTCATATGGAAAAGACCCATATGTGAAACAAATGCTGTCTTCTCCCGGTCTTGAGGATCTACCTCTACCTGCCAATAACCGGCAGCCAAATCTATTGACGAAAAGATGGCTGTACCTTTGAGTTGATCCATGATCTCGTCGATCTTTGGCAGAGGGTAATTGTCCTTCTTCGTGACCTTGTTGAGCCTTCGATAATCGATTACCAGCCGCGTGGTACCATCCTTCTTGCCGACGAGGATGCAAGGTGATGACCACGGACTAGCAGAGGGTTCGCAAACGCCTTCCTCCAGCATCGACTTGATGTGCTTCTCGACCTCGGCCTTCTGGTGAGGATTCATACGATAAGGTCGACTTTTGATAGGACGCTCTTTTCCAGTGTCAATGACATGGTGTTCAGCGTCTGTCCGACCTGGATTTCCAGGGCGGGCAATTATATCGTAGAATTCGAGAAGCAAATCTTTGAATTGTTGCTTCAGCTCGTCTGAGCAGTCCATGTTGGCAAAATCGACATTAGCTTCGATATCCCGTATCTTTTCTTCCGGAGACTGACCGATGCCCGGCGTAAGAGGGTCGGCCTTCGGTTCTCCGTAGAAGTGCTCTTCCAGATCAGTTCCGTGATCAATGTTGTCTGTGCCGTATTGGCTGGGGATCGGTTGTTCTAGTGGATTTTCCTGATCCTTCTGGCGAAATTCCGCGGACTCGGTCTGAACAGGACTTCTGCGCATCTCATGAGGTTGGACAGTCTGGACATTCGAGTTGCGCAAGCTAGGACTAGGTCTACTAGCTTCTCGGGATCCACGACGGTCACCGGGCGTCTGCATCGCCGGGTGGTCCAGCCGACAGCGGAGATGCTGGTAAAACGAGGGCAATGGGGCTCCACCCTCGATCACGCATGCCACTTGAGAGAGCTCATCCACCTGAGCTACGGGGACTGCTTGGCCCAAATTGGCGCCCTTGGGCAAATCGATAATTCGGTCGCCCCCATTGTATACCCGAATATACGTAACCTTGGGAGTTACCTCGAGGACTCCAGGCTGGGGGTACACACCGCGATTCTCAATCACATCCGTGTCAGGTTCATAGTAGACGAGCATGGACGTATCCATATAGGAACCGTTCTTCAGTACGGCCCGAACTGGGACAAAGCGCTCCTGTGCCGGTAGGATTCGCGTTCCTTCCCGAACACATAAGGTTACCGCAGAGGTCACTTCAATGCCATAAGCCGTCGCGATGGCTTGCAGTTCAGTCCGGTTGAGAAACAACACACGGTCACCGGTTGCTGCCGATGTCTCAATGTAACCACCACGGGGGTGAACCGTGAAGTCCAGTGCGGACAGGAAGTCAAATCCGAGGAGGACCTCCTGTTGAAGGGTAGGAACCACATAGAACGGGTGGGTCGTCTGTAGATTCTTCATACGCAAAGTTATTTGGCACTGACCAAGGATTGTCAACTGGTTGCCTTCACCTGCGGCTGAAATAGATGACAACGAGGTAACGCCCAGAGGGGTCTTCACATAGTCCTTGATCTTTCCGTAGAATGATTTGGAGATGAGTGACACAGTCGCACCCGTGTCCACCAGCGCTAAGGCTGCCACCGGTCCGACATGGACGAGTACGTACGGAGCATGGAATAAGGCAATCTTCGTAGATTTTTCTACATAGAAGACACTTTCGCCGGCGACGACTTGCTGGACGGCATTACGTATACCGTCCGACAAGGCCAGCAACTCATCGCTCACCATAGGTTGCTTCTGTGTACGTATCACCGATGTCGACTGACCAGTGTCCGAAATAGCTTCAGCTTGACCCTGGTTCGATGGGTCGGATTCGGCGCTCTCAGTATCGCCCAAAACAGCCAAGTCGGCTGCCGTGAACCCTTTGGGTTTCTGCAGATAGGATTCCAGGATTTCTTCAAATTCATCCATGCGTTGGGCTAAATGTTCGGTAGCAATATGAGCTGCCGCTTTGAGCCGCTTGCTGGAATTCTCGAGTTTACGGGCTTCCTTACGGAACTCGTTATGAGCGTCGACCAAATTGTCCCAATATGCCAATAGCATGTCGGCATCTAGGTCACAAGGGTCCAGTATCGGCGGGCTTTCGGCAGGAGAATTAAGGTTCGAAGGATCAGGTGACGGCGGAGTCACTTTCACCTCCGGGTTTTGCCACTGACCATCACTGGATCTACGAAGAGTCAATTTCGGAAGCTGATTCTTGTCAGCCTTCAAGCTCTTCGTTTTCGAATTGGCCGCTAGGGCTCTAGTTCGAGAACCAGACGAAGGGGGTCCCGGGGCTCGTATCACGAGACCGACCCTTCTTCGTGGGTTTCGACATCGACAAGTCCGCAGGAAGGTCTTCTCGGGTGGCTTGTTGTAAGGACAGCTCGCCACGTAGGGAAGAAACCTGAGTCCCAACAGATAACGACAGTCGAGACTTCTTCGACTGCTTGGACGTACTGTCCGGCTGGTGTTTAGACACAGGGGGTGTGTCTTGACCAGGAAAATCATTGCCCTTTGATTTTTTTGATTTTCCTCGTTTCTCGAATTGTCGTAAAGGGGTGGGAGGTTCCTCTGGTCCAATAGGTTCGCTAGGAACCACCCCAGTCGCACAGGCCCAATGTTGACATTCATGGAGGAGGATAACCCATCATGCAGGACCAGCCGCTTAGGCTACCCTCCAAGTGCGATGATGAATCAGAAAGGTCTTGCAGGGAGTCATTGTCCGTCAACATAAACACTTGCCCCTGTAATAGAGCAGACCGTCCACCTTTACGTGAAGGCGACTCCTGTGGGTACGGGAAGGTGGGAGACAGAGGAACCATTGAGGGCCCATCAGTAAACGAGACCAAGTTAACCTGAGGAGGGAGCGAGGACTGGTCACAATCCCGCTCCCCCACTACTCGTTTCCCTGGTCCGAATTTGAGGTTTGCCCGGATCCTCCCTTGCCACCTTGCCCACCAGGCCGGGAGCTTTTCTTGCCGTAAAACTTCTTAATACCGCCACCACCGCGGCTAGAGGAATCACGTCCACCCGATTTGACAGGCGGAGAATTCGGGTTCTCCGTCGAGGTGTCCGGAAATACCAGGGTGCCAAACCGGGGATTACGGAACATCGCGCCGCGAAGTGGGTTCGACCCCCAGACTCGAACGGAGCGATTATAGTGGGCACACCTCATCCAGTGATGTCCCTGTGTCCCGCAATACAGACATGAAACCGTCTTTTTTGTTGATCTCGAGGATCTCTAGCCCATCCAGTCGTGCCAGAATTACCTCTTGATTGCTGGGCGACTAACATACATAGATCATCAGGATCCAGGCCGTCTAGGCTGGGATCGTCCAACGAGACACAGGCGGCAGCTGCCCCCTCGGCCGCGGGAGGAGAAGACGCACCGGTCTGTTGGATCACCAGGTTCTGCAGATCTTGCATCTGTCGTTGCAATTCTCGTACGTATTGAGGGCATGCCTCTATCTTCGAATCGTCCACAGCATGGTCGTTCGAAAGCGCACTGACCGCTTCCAATTGCGCTTGTGGATCGCCGTCCTCAACCATCTGCAAGATACGAACCGCTCTCGTAATGATGTCGTTGGGCTCTTTGTATTCCCAATGACAAGCATCCGCGAATGAGCTTGCCACCTTGGACCGCAATGAAGGTTTTAGACCGCGAGAAGCTCGCTCTACGATCTTCAGTTCCCGAACTTTGGGTTGTTCATTAGGAAAACCCTTGCAAGCCAAGGTACGGAGTTCATTCAGATATTCACGGCTGGACTCTGACGTCCGCTGGCTTCGCTCGAAGAATTCGCGGGCGTACTGGTCAGCCGTCTTCGCGATTGGTTCGTAGAACTGTTTCAAGACGGAAACAAGTTCATCATACGAGTCGGTTGGCTGTTCATTTAGGTCCTGTTTGATGGAGTCGTCGAGCAAATACCATAATAAAGGCCGTTTAAGGGCGTCCGGAGCACCACTGGCATTCCAGGTGCTTTCGAACATTCCGAGCCACGTTGATAGAGCCAACGTGCTCTTTCTGCCCTTAAACGTGTTGATCGATTTGAACCATTTAACATAATCGTTCAGCATTTTTACCGTCTCGGGGGTCAGCTGAACCATATTGACCATAATGGCGGGCCGAACCGGAATCGTAGGCAAGCTCGGGGACGTGGGAGCCGGACAGGCTGGCATGGATTGTCCCTCATCTGACGATTCAGACGAGAACCTGGGTCTGGCCAGCGCGTGGCCAGATCGATCTCCAAAGTTCAAGGCCAAAGGACGCCGCAATCGTCGAGATAACGGTGAGGAGGAGAGCAACGGAGTACTAAGTCTATGCCGACCTGGCTGACGGTTGCTCAAAGAGTGAGAGTTGACAGTCATGACAAGAGGGGCTCCAATCTGCCGCTGGAACCGAGAGAGTGCTCCCCGGTACGCCGACAGTGGCGTACGTACGGTCAGCGAAGTGTCATAGACCGGACGAATGTGGGTTGTCGGTCCCAAATTAGCGCCAAGGGGCGGGTTGTGGACCACCGGTGAATTGACCGTCGACCAGCGACCTCCACAGTCAGTTGGGTCCCAGGACAAACGATGTTCGCCCGAGAGGGTCCAATTGTTCGTAATGGTCAAATCGGCCGAAAATGGATCAAATGAAAAATTTAGATCCAGGTTCGGCATTCCAGAGTTCTGGGACACCGCCCGGACCAACTGTCCACCCTGATCAAAAAGTTCACCCGGGTCCAGGTTACCAACGGACAGGAATGTAGGTTCCGGGGACAGACGTAAAGAGTTTGACGCTTCGGTCATAAGAGCGTCACGGAAAATTACAGTCTGGTCCCCGGGGCTCTGTTGGAAGCCCGGTCCGGATGGACTAGGTTCGTCGACGGTCAGGTTCCAGGTCAGGGGAGGTAATGGCCGCTCCAGAGTGACGTGATGACGACGACTAGGCCCAGCCTGAGCAGAAGACTGAGCAATGGATGGATCAGAATGAACCAGGTTTGCAGCTTCTTGCCCGTCTAGGGCTGTTTCTTCATCTTCTAAGTTGAAAACTGGAGGACCAGAACCAAACTCCAATGATCCATTTGATGCTTCTGACGGACGACGTTCTTCAGTGGATTCTTCTTCATCATTATGAACCATTTCGGTCGTCAAGACCTGCTTCGAAGGCAACGAATCTGCTCGGGGGCGCCCCTTTATCTTACTTACTCGTTTGGAGGGCGCCCCGTGAACAGAATTTGACTTAGGTCGCATGGACGGACAACTTACACAGGTAGAATCACAGGTCCCATGCCTTCTTGTATTCGTAGTGTCATGGCGCAAGGCCTTTTCCTGGAGGCGTTTGGATGCCCGACGTTCAGTGATATTCTCCATAGAAAAAGTACTTCTGAGCTGAAAATATCTTGAGAAAACAAGGAATTTATATACGTACGTACCCAAATTTGAATAAAGAAAGTTATTTAAATTAAAGTATACGAAGGAATTAATGAATAATTATTATAAAATTAGGGACAAGTTAACCTGAAAGAGAAAATAAAATTAGACAGGTACAAAAGATGAAAATACAGTTAAAATAACACGGGAAAAAAATTATTGTAAAAGTTAAAATAACGGTAAATTAAAGGAAATTATACCTATCTTAGAATCCCAGAAAAATGTCCCTACTCTAACTCAACGTATACCCCAATTATAAAGAGAAATAGCCTAACACGAGCAGACTAATGTAGGACGTACGTACACTAGACACACACTCCGCCTAACTAAACAAACACAGGCCTAACAGAATTGAAAAAAGGTCACTGGCCGTTAAGGCTTGGTGTGTCTGACACGCTCAGAAAACTTAAAGGGGGGAGAAAAAAATCAATAAAGTACGTATGAGGCCAAAAACTTACACCCCAGGAAAAGCCAGGCGCTTCAGACTTGCCGTTTAAGGCTAAGGGAAAAATCGTAGGTAGGCACGTAGATACGTAGATGGCGCAAATCAAACGAACGCTAAGGTTCTGTCTCTTCAATTGATGAGATCAGATCTGGTCAGGAAATTCAGATTCGGAACCAAGGTAAGTCCAGGAAATCAAGTTCCAGGCGAACGCAAGGTTCTATTTCTTCAGATGAAGAGATCAAATCAAAGATCAGAGCAGAATAGGCTCGTTCTCCTGGCAGCCTAATGTAGCGGGAATGCCGAATGAACAGTGCAAGCCACTACTAGGATTGCGCCCACAATGGATAACACACCTGGCTTGGGGAGAGCCAGTCCTGGGGAAGCCTCGCCAATAGATAGTAAATCTATAAATTACTACGTAGGCTACCTAGACTAACCCTAACTAGCCCTAGTTGGAACAAATACAGAGAATATTTATTATAGAATAATATATAGGCGCAAGGCCGGCACACTAAGCTAACACAGACGTACAGTAATTACACACAGTAAATACGGCCCGCTGGCCAACGTACCTGCAGGAGCGGAGTGGGTTGCAAGCGGGGGGAGCGCAAAGAATAGTTGGGGAGACCCGACTATTCAGCAAGGCAGAAAAGTAACAACCAACGTGTTGTGGGGAATTTTAGAGAGACCCCCAGGTGGGCGGGGCTTGGGAATTCCCCCCAACCAATAGGAAGTAAACACCTACCCTCCCAGTAGGAAATACCCAATAGTGGGGACGCCCAACACACCCAACCTTTCCCCGACTAACTAGTCTAACACGTGGCGTCAAGCCAGTGACTAGCTAGGCGAAAAGGCTGCATTGAGCGTACACACATAACATGGATATTTGTAAGGGGATATGTATATTCCCTACATATTGGACCAAAATGCCCACTGCGTTAGCACTTCGCCAGAAGATGCACTTCCAAAAAGCATTATGCACCCACAAAAATATGTACGTAACTGTCGCCAAGTGAAAAGTTGACATTTTGAATTTGAATCTTTGAATTCCAAAAAATGAAGTTTTGAATTCGAGTACTTTTACCGTGCTGACTTTCAACCCTCCCAAGTCCCAGACCTCTAATTTAGCTGGGGAGAACACAACACGGAGCGGCACAGGCGCCTGTAGACCCATATTATGCAAGTGATAGATAGCGCTCCTACATATACACAACGAAAATCTGAATCAAAAATCAAGTAAAAACAAACTACACGCATATGTAATTCCTGAGTGTTCCACTACAAACCTGTAGCAAACCATCAAACAAGAAACGATGATCTACGTAAACCCATCTCCACATAAAAATCAAAAACAGACAGATATATGTACTGGGATTTTACATGGCTAACAGCAAACGTTCAGATGGATTACACAACCGTGAGCTGAGCAAGTATTAATATCCAATTAGATTAAATCTAGAAATGGATCAAAGATTAAAAGTTACAAACGGAAGAAATTCTAAACAAATTTAGATAAGCAGAAGAAGAGAAACTACACGGGATCTATCTTTAAAACTTGTTTAAAATTTGGAGGATCTAAACACAACTTGACAGGTATAATACATTCACAAAGCGTCGATAGAGACAGTTTTAGAAAAGAGTTCGAACTTGCTCTATTGTTATTCATTTGAACACCTTGAGAGCCAATGGTTCACTCTGACTGGGTTAAGTAATCAACCGCAGCAAATGCTCTAGTGATTAAGTTATATCAACTCGTTATATAAATTAGAATAGGAAAATATCAAAACGTGGACACCCAGAAATCTAACCAACCTTATTCACGCGACCGGTTTCGAGACCGGTGTGGTCCCTTCGTCAGGCGACTCCTGGCTATTACTCGCTGCAAACGTTCCTGGGGGGCTATAGGATTCCTTATTCGAATGGGAGGGTAGGCGACAGGCTCGGGAGACAGGGGGGCACTCTGGGCACTTCCTGGAGGAAGGGGGGCACGTAGGAAACTTCCTGGAGGAAGGGGGGCACGTAGGGAACTTCCGGGAGGAAGGGGGGCACGCTGGGCACTTCCTGGAGGAAGGGGGGCCTGGGAAGGCTGGGGGGCGCTGCTGTGTTCGGTAGAATGGATGCTAACAATGTCAGACTCGGAAGTTGGGGACTTGTGGAAACGTAGGATATGTTCCCAATTTAAATTGAGAGGATAGTCCGTAAAAAGCTGGCTAATCCACCGTTTTTCTTTCTTCTTTCTGATGGTCTCGTCCGTTGCAGAATCAATAACAGAGACCAGTAAGTCGGTTAAATCATGACAATGATCTCTGAAATCACAAGAGAGCGGTTTGTTAGCATCCATTCTACGAATATCATATCTGTGTCCGTTAAAGCGCAGGGACAGTGAGTTTCCTGTTTCTCCAACGTACTGGGAGCTGCATCCTTTTATTTCCGCTAGATATACAATTCCCGCACTCCTTCAGTCAAAATTGCCCTTGACCCTTTACTCTAGGCCAGTCACAGAGCTTCTGATGATGGAGCCATATTTGATGTTAGGACAGAGGGCGCAGTTTCGGCGGCCACATTTAAAAGTCCCTAGTTCGTCGGGTCCGGGCCGCACTGCTATATCCATGGAGCCGGGAGGTGGTAATCGGGCCCTCACAAAGATATCCCTCAGCTTACGCGGAGGTCGCCAAAATAAATTAATCTTGACATTGAGGCCGCTCAGAAAATGTTCATGACGTTTCAAAATATCAGTAACACAGTTAAGATCCGGGTGATACGGCAAAATAAGGAAAAATGACTTGGGTTCGCCATCGGGGTCAGGCTGGGTCTTGGGGGCTAGCAAATCGGGTCGGTTGAAGGACAGAGCTTTAGTAATACGTCTGTGCACCTTCCCTCTTGGGTAGCCCCTCTTGACCAGGTCTTCCTTCAGCTGAAGGCACCGTAGTTTCGCGAGTTCGTAGTTTGAAGGCCCGAGCCTGTTGCCTACCCTCCCATTCGAATAAGGAATCCTATAGCCCCCCAGGAACGTTTGCAGCGAGTAATAGCCAGGAGTCGCCTGACGAAGGGACCACACCGGTCTCGAAACCGGTCGCGTGAATAAGGTTGGTTAGATTTCTGGGTGTCCACGTTTTGATATTTTCCTATTCTCATTGATATCTGTGTATCCCCCGTGGATCCGTGGACTGGTGTCTGTTTTGACTCTTTATTGTTCTGATTTCTCGTTATATAAATTAAAACGTCCCAACTGGACTATAAACTAAACCGTGAACACTGAACCAAAACGACAAACAAAGTAAGGCACACATATTATCTCGAAGCGAAGTATGCTCAAACAATAAAATATTGAACCATTAAACAAACTACCAGCTGTATATACGTATGTGGTAAACAAACCGAATCACCACGAAACAACTGTCATATTCAATAACTATAAAACAGAGCAAATCCAAGCACATCCAAATCAAAGTGGAATCAAACAACAACGACCCACAAATTGGCGAGGCAAGGCCGGCCGACAGACGTAGTAACAAGTGAAAAAATAACAAGCTGTGATTATGAGGAATATATACACGTCAAGCTCTGCACCCCGGTGGTCAGACCAGATCGGGACCAAAATTTAGCACAGTTCTGTCAATTTGTTGAGCAAAATTTTGGAATCAGCAATATCAATTTTGTGTATATATACCTGAAATTATAGCAAAACCTGAATTTTTTAACAGATTTTTGAACATTTTGGATTTGGGCTCCCAATTTTCTGGCCCCGGCCCCGGCTCTGGTTGTGGCCGCCTCGGTGCATCTATTGTACAGAAATTAGACTTTTATTGAGTGACCTGATTCACTCGGTTGCCTAACACCCGATTCTAATATTGCTGTGTAGGATTGTAAAGTGGGCTGGAAAAACGCAACTTTCTGCAGCTTCCCTTTTCGACATGTATCCGAAGTAGTAGAATAGCAAAATCTTCAAAATAAATTAGGTTTTGGAGGTCAACTTTACAATACTGATATCAATTATTCGCTAACTGACAAATAGCACCTCTTAGCGGACTTAGCTCAAAAACAAGCAAGATTCACACTGCACGCAATTCAAGTTTGACTTAAGTTACGTACAGTGTGCAAAATATTTCCGGGCTTCATAAATCCAAAAAGTCGCCCATATTCACTTTTGCTTAGCCAGCCTTTCAAGTTGAAATAATAACATCAGTGGTCTGTAAAATTAAATCAGCAAAAACAAAATACAGCAATTTTGAGACAACAGAAAACGTATATATACTAAGGAAAAATAATACTATTGCAAAAAAAACCAAAACAGAACATAACAGGACATGACAGAACAACGTGGCTTTTTCCTACAGGGGGTGGGGGGTGGGGCGGCCACCCCAGAAATCAGATCCCCCCAGACTTAGGTCGCCCCCCGGGGCCTTCCCCCCAGAACTCTAAAGTGCCCGGAAAAATAGGGTTTTGAAGGTATATATATAAATTTTGAAAAAATTTTCCGGCTTCGCCGGATTTTTAACCATTTTTAAGAATTTTTAGCTATCTTAAGCTTAAATTTAGGTTAAAATTAGTTATTTTTTAGCTCAGCAGCAAAAAATAGCTATTTTTTAAGCATTTTTGAAACATTTTTCTATCCCTCATAAATCCGTGCCCCCAGAAGTACGGTTGGGGGGGGGGGGGTGAAATCCCTCCTTTTCGGTTGTCAGAAGGAAAATTTTATCAATACTTCATTGTAGAGTGTAAATTTTTGTCAAACTCCTTCCTTTTCAAAATCCTGGATACGTCCCTGCATGTCTGGTCTACTCCATTTATAAGACGAGAAAAAACGCATATATACACATACAGAAAACAATGCTGTTGTAAACAAATAGGCCAAAACATAACAAAAACAAAGACGAAACAACTAGGCAAAAACATCCAAATTAAGATTGTCAATATCAGACATATAAATGAATTCAATTCTGGCTCCGTCATAAACTAAATTCGAATTCACCATAATCGGAGCCGGATCTTCGAAATAGCCATCACTGTTGTCAAAACGGGGTTTTAAAAACCGATGAAGCAGAGGCCGATCTTTGGCAGAATTCATTCCAGATTGAATCTCCAGTGGGCCAGAAAGACGAATAAAAACGCCGTCGCTGCAATAGATCAAATAGACCAGAGAAGAAGCCTGTAGGACAGATTTCGAATGATTGTCCCCACCCTGATCGACGACTGAGGTCTGAAATCGACGAAGTCGAAAGCCAACAAAATATGTAGTAAAGAGTGGCCGTTTAGAGGAGGAATGTTCGGTCACTTCAAGGCGACGTAGAGATTTGAGATGGCCTGCAAAGGCTTTGGCACCAATTCGGTTTTCTTCATCCAAATTAAGTCTGGAAATGTTGAGCGAAAGTGAGGTCAAACAGTCACTGAAGCGTTCAGCAAACGGAGACAAATAAGTGCTGATGTTATGGCGTTTATCGTATCGATACGGGATCTCTAGGTGTTGCAAACTCGGTCGATCCATAAACAAAGTTTTCAGCCATGGCCAAAGATTCACACAGTCGAGGTCTGGAAAATTTTCCCATGGATTTTCTTCGTTGGCAAAAAGTCGGAATTTATTCGAAACACGAGAAACGATAATTTCCCGCAAAGCATTTCCCGTAGATAAAATCCAGTTCAGCCGTCCTTGTCCCCATCTACCGACTTCCAAATATTCCAACGAAGCCAGCCGAAGAACAGCCGGGTAGGGTGTGTCCTGTGCTTCCGGTAAAACGCTGTGTAGTTTCAGATTCAGGCGTCTCAGATTGGGAGAGATTTTAGACAGAGCAGAAAAGAATGTTTCCGGCAAACTTCTGAGAAACAGCAACAAGCTCAGATCCACAACTGGAGAAATCGAGTCACATCGTTTGACCGATTCCAAATTCTGCGAGCTCCCGTCCCAATCCAAACAACCGATCGTCAGTTTTCGTAGGGAGGAAACTGAAGCCAGATCAAGAAGAGTGTCAACATCAAAAGTACATGCCAAATTCCAAAGCAGAATCTCTGAGAGATAAGGATTAGCGAGGAGCACAGCTTGCATGGATCTCCCCATGTATGGCTCAACATCACAATCAATATGAAGCATTCTTAATTCACCACTTAATGCCAAATGTTCCCAAGCCATTTGACCACCAATCAACCAAAGCTTTAGAACTTTAAGACGTGGAAAAATATGCAAATTAGGAGGAATGTTTCGTCCATCCACAAATCCACGAATCACTGTCAGTTTTTCCAAATTGCAATCAGCAATATTGTGCATTGCCTGCAGCACTTCCGAATTTGCATAAAGATTGCTCAGGCTAGCGGATCGCACACTTCCTGGCCAATGGGTCCATACTGATAAATCCAATGGTTCCCGAGAATTATAACCACCAGGAAGGGAAACCGGCCAATCTACCGTTTCCAGGTTACATTTCGCCAGGGCTGACCAGATCTCTGAGCAGCTCTCATCGACGACCACGACGAGCGATTTCAGATCTGGACAGTGGGTCCGGAGGGTGTCACACAAATTTACGGCAAAGCCAGAAGGAAATTTAATACCATGTGTGCGCTCAGAGTACGTCAAGCCCAGCCGGACCAAACCTCTGGGAACAGCCTTCAGAATACCGGCACAAAATTCAGAACTGATATAGCCTGTAGACATGTCCGGGTCGGGTAGGGTCAGCGTGAGATTATGCAAATTAGGCGGCCAGTTACCGATCAATTCCAGCGATTCAGAACCGACCGGACAGGTTATATGAAGCGTTAAGAGATTCAGTAGTCTCGTCCGAGCCCAATAAATAAGCTGGGGCATTGTGATGGGGCCAGCGTAATACTCTTCCAATCCAATCATCAATTTAGAAATCTTAGAATACGACTGGCGGATTAAATCATCGAATCCTCTCCAAAAGAATCCTTCCAGTCGAGCTCGCTCTTTCCAAGGGATGTAGGAAAGAATTTTCATAAGCACCTCTTCCGGAAAGTCTTGGAGATTCATGGCAAAATAAAGAAATATAAGGTCTAAAACAAAATAGTTATACTTATATATACCACATGTATGGCTGAAATCGGTAAGTAGGTATCATGCGTTTCAGAAACAAGGCACAATTCAGGGGCCCATTTCTGGCTTTTTTACTGAAGACGGTTAGGGATCACCCTCCGCCATTCAGCCACCTTCTGTTTTATTCATGGAGTCCCTAAATATATATATATATATATCCCTTCGCCTACATCCGGACCCCTTTTCATTTTAGGATTTGCGTCAGCGCCACGACAGGAGAAATTTTGCTGGCATTTTGTTAGAGTTTTGAAAGTGGGAGAAGTGGGCCCAACGTATAAATCTGGGGTTTCCTAGGCCCTGGGGGGGGGGAAGTAGCCGCCCTCCCCCACTTGTGGGAGGAGGGCGGCTAGAAATGCTATAAATACCGTAAAAATTGCGTTTTCTACGTATATATATATATATATATATATATATATATATATATATATATATATCGGTCGGTCATACCCGAGGAAAGGCTGCAATCCGCTACCGCCTAAGTCGCTCCAGCGATCGAATATTAAACTGTTCAGTTTAGGTAGCTGTTGCATGAAGGAGCTGGGCAGGTTCCCAACACTGGAACGATGGAATCGCAATATTTGCAAATCAGAGACATGCGTACCCATGGCTTCGAACAGATAGCTTCCTGGGCACCAGTCTCTGAAAACAATCGTAATCACTTTGCTCATAACTGCTTGGTATGCTGTTTATTGCCTAGTCTTCATTTTCTTGCGGAATGGTTTCACGGAATTTCTTTCTAAAATAATAAAGAAAGGTACAAGTTCACAAATCATAAAGACCAACTACATAGACTCTTCTGAACCCTTCGCCGTGTTTTAGTTTCCCACTCGACGTTCTGAAAACATTGATGTTTCTGCTGACGTTCCTATTGCTAACATGTCTTTTCAAAAGATTTCATCTGTATGAATTGTTTGCAAAATATTATATTGTTTTATTTTATTTAACTGTTATAATTTTGTTCCTTCCTTTCTTCATTTGGCATCTGCCCAAATGAAATCATAGTTTTTCACAGTTCTTGATCAAAAAATTTAAGTTATTGATTCTTTTCTGCACACTCTCTAAAACGACTCGAATCAAATCAGAATTGGCTGAAACTGCATAATTCCGCTTCAAAAAAATTGACATTTCCGTTCTGGGCATTACTGCTTATTTCATATGGTCTGGTAGCGATAGCTGTTGCATCTTCACAATTTATGGTCAGTAAAAAGTTTTCGATTAGCTTTGATTTTCGTTTTAAAAAGTATCTTTTCGCTAATCTAAGAATTTTGGGTTTGAACTCAAAACTTCGTTGATAGTCAAATTGCCCATTATTTCTTATGCTGCCCAATATGAAGCTATGACAGAAATAAAATCAAGCCCATGTTATTAAATTAAACCAACGGTGTCAGTTCGATGGACCTTTAGAGGCTAATTACGCATGATAAATTTTTATTTAGTGTTTATTTATTCAGTCTTATCAAGAGTACATAATAACTAAGAGCAAGAGTACATAATACATAAGAGTATGACAAGCGTCATACACTATGTATTATCAGCTCGCTACATCCTCTGCACGCTATCGGCTTACCCCCCCCCCTAAATCAGACCCCCCTTATCAAAGCAAATTCGAGCGCTATGCTTGCACGCTTTAGAACGAAAACACAACTAGTCAGTTGGTTCAACGTGCGTCTGTTGCATGTAAACATAGCGGGCGAATTTCTTTGACATTTTATGGGGGGGGTAGGCCGATAGCGCGCATCGGATGTAACAGCTTTATAATACATAGAGTATGCCTGCTGTCATACTCTTATGTATTATGTACTCTTGCTAAGAGTGTGACAAGCGTCACTCTCTTAGTTATCAAGCGAAAAACATCATCTGCACAATAACGGCTGCTCCCCCCCACAACTGAGTACGTGCACTTGAAATATTTTTGCCCGCTATGCCTACGTTCTAAAGCTCGCTACAGACGCACATTGAACCAACTGACTAGTTGTGTTTTTGAGCTTTAGAACGTAGGCATAGCGGGCAAAAATCTTTGAAGTGCACATACTCAGTTGTGGGGGGGTCAGCCGTTATTGTGCAGATGATGTTTTTCGCTTGATAACTAAGAGCGTGACGCTTGTCACACTCTTAGTTATTATGTACTCTTGGTCTTATTCAATGTGATTTATGACCAAGTGCTATTTAACAATAAAAACTAGACATAGTCTTTTGACAGAACTATCGAATAATATAACTGGCTATATAATTAATATAACAATAAATATAACAATAAATATACAAGAAATTTGAAAGTGCGATAATTGCAGAGTTGAAATGCAAGAAAATTTATCGATTTCGCGACATTTTATTTCATTTGGTCGCAAGGTGAGTCAATAGGAGCTGAGCGATTTTCGACTCGCATTTTACTGGAAGGTTGTATATAGCGACTTTCACGGCACCATAAGATTAAACTGAAGCCGGCTTTTCGAATCAGTCTTTTATTAGCCAGTATAAGCTTATAGGTTAAGCTTGCAATGGTAGTCTCTACTGATCTGACAAAAGCTGTTATCAAAAAATCACTGTAGATTCTTTTTCTGCAGCCAGAAAAGACATACTTGAACTCAGCGTGGTTGAAAACATACCTACGCCAAATTTGTTCAAAATGTCATATATTCAAGATCTCGCTAATTGGAATAGCAAATTGAGGATCCTGAGTAGCATCTTTAAGTTGCAAAAACACAAACTGTAACTAGTATTGAAAGTCAGAACTACCAAAACCTTGATAACAATTGTGGAATCACTATAACCTAATTCCACCTACTTGCTTAAATTGTTCAAGACCATCCCGGAAATACTGAGCAGGCGACTTTGTGCAATCAAGTTTGAAAAAGCTGCAGGTCGAAATGGAAGACCCGCAATCGTTGACCAGCTGATGCTCTGTCCAACTTCGCAGAAATTCGGCATCCAACATCTGACCTTCTACATCAGACTCCGTTTCAGCTTCATTTTCGGTTTCAGTTTCAGTCTCAGCAGTGGTAGCACTATAGGAGGTAGAATAAATTGAAGAATCAGCAACCGGAGCGGCAGCTTCGTATTGATAATCAAAAAAGAGTTCCTCCGGTGGTGGATAAATCCAAGCCTTCAACTCATCAGAACGATAGTAATAGGCATCTTTAGCTGAATTCGTAATCTCTGTTCAAGGGCAAAACGTATACGTAGTGTTGAATAAAAAACCTGAAGAAACGCACGATTGAGTTATAAAAAGGAAACAAATCTGACCTGGTTAGTAGACGTGTGTGCACTTCACATAGGAGGAAATGGACCCATCCCCCAGACCGACGAAAATGCATAGGCCCCTTTCAGCAGTCCTTAATCTGGAAGACAGATTTATCAGATAGCAAAAAGGTTGTAACTGTTTCTACTATTTGCGAAATATTATGATCTTGAAAGGTTAAAATTATAATAATTCTTAACTATAGTTATAACCGACTGCGACTTCATTAAGATGTGCTCGAAGTGCTGTCGGTAATTATGATGGAATCTCTTGAAATGTAGAAATTAAAGATGTATAATGAGATCTAAACATGTAAATTTTTTCACTTGAGATATAAAACGATCAAGGATCAAGAATTTGCAAGGAATTTCTTCAAAGTGAAAACATTTTAGAAGGTTTGACATTACATTCATGTGCTTGAAATTAGACATCTTTCAACTACTTATTTAGCTGTAGGTACATGCTATGTTCGCTAACGGCTGACGCCCCACAAATGTGTATGTGCTCTTCAAAGAAATTTGCACGCTATATTTGCGTGTTAAAGCTCGAAAACACAACTACTCAGTTGGTTCAATGTGCGTCTGTTGCGAGCTTCAGCACGCAAACATAGCGTGCAAATTTCTTTGAAGAGCACATACACGTTTGTGGGGGGTCGGCCGTTAGCGAACATAGCATGTACCTACAGCTGATAACAGAGAGCTTGCCTGCTGTCACACTCTTATGTATTATCAAGAGTACATAATAACTAAGAGTGTGACAAGCGTCACACTCTTAGTTATCAAGCAGAAAACATCATCTGCACAATAACGGCCTACCCCCCCACAACTGAGTACCTGGTGACCCCCCCACAACTGAGTACCAGGTACACAATTGTGCACGAGCACTCGCTTGTATATTTACATGTTGAAGCCAAAAACATTCTATCAGCAGCTGGCCCACGCTGGCTAGAAGCTAACCCGCTAACCATTCGGAAATCACTTTTGAACCTACAAAGTCAGTATATATTTCCGTTTTGAAAGTCTAAACTACAAATTAGGTATATGCATAACCAAGTCGTCTTTATCGCCAAACCAGTGTCTACCATCCTGCAAACTGACAGATAAGGTAAAGACAGACCTCCTCCAGACAATTCAAAATATCCTCGTAAGCAGACAAATTATTAAATTTTCCCATCTTTTCCTTAATTTTTCGAAATTTTCGCTGGTGTTTTTAAGGCCTGTCCACTATGATAGTCATCGAACCAGCGTTATTTTAGTGGTTTCGGCTAACCAATTTTCAATCACATAAACGACAGAATTATAAAGTTTTCAAAAAATTTGCCCCCATTTCGGGCGAGCCCTTTCCCACCAATGGCCATAAATCTTTCCCTGAATATATGTCAGACACTGTTTCACTAAAAACATTAAAATGCTCAGAGACAAAACTAAGAAGAAAGGAAACAGTCCTCATCCTCAACAAGGATACATTTATCAGGCGTGGAAGGCGTCTTGATAACGAAGTACTCAAAAAATGGATGATCAGGCAGCCAGTCAGGAGTAGCAATTTTAGCCTTCATTTTGGCATTCTTCTCCATTTCAGAATCCAATTTCAGAAACTTTTGGCCACCGGAAGAGCTCTCAGAAACAGGAAACGTGTACTCTAAAAGAGGTACAGCCTTTCCGGCTTCGACTGCAGTGCATGTCTGATTAGCCAAAGTCTTAAGAACGCACTTCTGTATATCCGCGTAGCTACTGTCCAACGGAAAACCGAAGCTGACAGCTTTCAAACCATACAATCCTCCTATTCCACGTCCTATCTCGGATGGAAAGGAATCGCATCCCGGATTTGATATGTCCAGATAAAGGTCAAGCGTTTCCGAAGTAGGAAGAGATTCCAGGTAACTCCAAAACAAAGGGAACGACAGCTCACCCAAGTCAGGAAAAGATAGCACGATATTATACAGGTCTGGAACAATTCCGCCATGCAAATAAATTCGTTTTGGATCAGTCATAGAATCCAAAATTTCGAGCGATCTGAAGGCTGAACCAACTCGAATTCCGGAAACCGGATTTCGGAATTTCACAATCTGTAGGCGGAGTCGGACCAAAACGGGACAATAAATTTCACAGTCCAAATTGACACCGTGAAGAGAGATAAGTGATGCTGTGGAGAAGACGCCAAAAGGATAAACCGGAACCCGAAGGTATGGTAAAAAGATAATTAGGATGTCCATATCCGTTGAGACTGAGGGATCGAAGACTTGGCCACGGCAAAAAATCGCTGCTCGTTGGTTTCCACGAAACACTGGAAAGCTCAATCGTAGCACAGTCGAGGAAGGTGAGACCTCCAAGGGCATTTTCAACAAAATCCTGCAAACCGCTGTTATCTTGACCGGTGAAACTGTGCAGACCAAATTTTTTAAAATTACCATGCAGCGTAAGTACTTTCTTCAGCGACTCCAAATCTTTTGCAACACTCAGATTCAATTCCTCCAGATTTCCGAATCTCGTCAAAGCGAGCAACAACACCAAGCAAAATCCTTCGGCGGACAGTAAGTGTCTTCAGTTGAGGAAATCGCAACCGGGCACACTCTTCGTCGCTGGGAAGATTGTTGTGACAACTAGAAAATGATAATTCCTCCAAAAACAGACAACGGCGACTCAGAGAAAGCAGGGATTGATAAGAAACGTCAGAAGACGGAATAATCAGAGATTTGAGATTGCAAGTAGCACTCTCCATTTCCGGAACAGTCTGGCCCGAAGTAAATGGATATGCCACCAGATATGATAAATTTTGTGGAATGAATAGTCTAAGAGTTTGGCTGGTTAGTTGAAATTCGCCAAAGTAGAAATCTAGACGACTGCCTCGAAGTGATAGCTGGCTCGAAATTTCCCGCAACTCGTTTGGATTCGATGCAGATTCGTTGAAGTCAGTATTGTGCATCAGTTTCAGCGAAATGTTTGCAGGAAATTTCTCAATCGGGAGGGAACTCGAAGAGTCTGTAAAATGAACTGCCAGATTATGCAAATGAGGAAAAGCGTCACCAATTCTGGCCAAAACAGAGTCACTTATCGGATTCAGCATGTAGAGTTCTCGCAGACCCGAAAACCTATTCATGACCCAGCTCATTCGGCGGTCAACGGATTCAATTGGACCAGAAATTTCTGATAGTTTCGGATTCTCTGCGGCGCCAACGGCGAGAAATCCGACGTCCCGATAGGATTGGAAGATGATACGTCGAAATCGAGTGGAGACTCTTTCCAGGGGAACTCTCTGACGCCAAGGAATTTGATGGAAAATATCGATCAGTAGGTGATCTGGCAAATCATCCAAAGGAAAAGAGGCATGTTCAGATAACATAATGAAGAAGGAAGAAAATGACAACTAGTCTTATCTAAATCAAAAAAGGACATATATAATACATATATACTTTATGATACTTTGTCAAATATAAATAAATGCATATTAATGATATTCGTGGTGAACTGGTCGGCAGATTAGAGACAGCTAAGTAAATGAGAATTCGTATGGAACAAAAATGCAGGCTTTTCCGGTCAGAACACGACTAAGGCAGTCAGAACTTCCGATCTTACGATCGGTGGTTCGATTCACAGAGGCTGCTATCAACCCAGGGGCCTGTTGCATAAAAGTCAGTAGTACTTGACTACTGAACTACGGAATTATTGAATTTGAATTCAGTAGCACTGAAAATTCCGTTGCATAAACGGCTACTGAAAAATTGGACTACTTAATTTCAATAGTTCAGTATTTCAGTAGTAAATGCTATTGAAGAATTCCGCATTCGCAAAGAGTTTCAGTAGTCAGGTTCAGTAGTGCGGATAATGTTAGAATTTCGAAATAAATAGCTATGCCGTTAACATTCTTATACAATTCAGATTAAATAATGGTCTTAGCAAGAAATTAAGAGGAGTTGAAGAATTCTGCTTTTTAAGGCAACACAAAATAATCTGATAAAATTATAAGCTCCAACCACACATTAGCACATTCATTACAATCTACACAATAAGTAACTAATAACTGGTGATACTAAATGTTGTTTTGCAAATTATTATTATCGTTGAACGATAATAATGCTACCACTGAATCAATTCTATCAGTGGTGCAAGACTCCTGAATTTTTTATTAGTTTTCAGTAGTAAATAGTTAGTACTACTTAATTTTATGCAACAGGCACTACTGAAAATTGCCAAAAACCACTACTGAAACACTACTGAAATGGGTTTCAGTAGTACTTCAGTAGTACTGATTTTTATGCAACAGAATCCACTACTGAACTACTAACTATTAGACTACTGAAGCGCTGCTGAATGTTCAGTAGTGTTTTATGCAACAGGGCCCAGCTATCCATCCTTAACTGGTCGGAAAATGGGTACCACTGAGGTGGGAAGGTAACAGGAGTCTAGAAGGGCCAGCCCCCCTTCCACGGATGCAGTCATCACTTGAGTGACACTCCTGGCTCCAAGGCTGAGAATCCAGGGATGAGCACCGGCATGGCATCCCATGTCCTGTGGCAGGACGGAGTTATCTCCTGGTGTAAACCTTTACCTTTTAATAATTTTAACTTTCACAAATAGTTTTAATTAGATTGGACTGATTAAGACAGAGTGATACTAAAATCCACTTGCGCTGACTTTGGACGACTGGGTTACCTCAAAGCACAGGCAATGAGCATAGGTGTCCGGGGAATTTTTGGGTCATCCTAATTTCTTGGTGCAAGCAACTAAAAATTAGAACTTAGGAATAAACATAGTCCTAAATTCTAAATCCAAACCAATGAATATAAAAATTATAAATTAAAATTTAGGAACTTTCACGAATGGCAAAACATTAATGTGCTTTAAACTTTAGACCACATATTTTTCTTAAATCCTTAATGTTTAAAATCTGCTAACATTATCTAGTGAACAATGCATCTTTCAGCATTTAGACGTTAGGCTTTAGATTTCAGTGCTTAGAATTTAAGCATTACTGTTTTGAAAGCTCGCCCAACTAAACAGCCAATCAGATTCCTGCTTGCAGCCAATGAAATCACAACGATGTTATCAAAAGGAATAGTTTAGGGTCTGTCTAAAAAGCGGAAATGAAAACGGAAACCTGGTCTAAAATGCGGAAACGGAAAAATAGTCTAAAAAGCGGAAGCGGAAACGTTTAGTGTGTTCCAGATATTTCTCTCGCTAGGCGGCGCTGTGTTGCAATTTGAGCATCCAATAAAAAACCTTATTTCGTTGGCATTCTGCCAGCAACGTGTTACACATATAGGCCTAGTAAACTTGCAGTGCTTTGATTAAAGCAAATTCATACAAAATGAATGTATAATAATTCGAAAAATATATATCTGGAGAATGAATGATCTGGCCATAATTGAACAAATGGTTAGACATTTAATTGGTAATAGTGGATAGGGATAAATTTATTAAGTTAAATTATTTTATTAAACATGTTAAACTAATCAAAACAAATATCAGAAATCAAAGTGGAATTGAAAAATTTTAATTTCTTTGCATTTAAAAAATTTTATAGCAGGATATAAAATCAATCCATGAACTAGTTTAAATCGAATATATCCGTTATGGAAAGACTGATCCCAACTGGCCTTTTAACGGCAACCATTTCTAAACTTACATTCTTTTTAGTTTTCACCTAAGTCCAACTACAGTTTACTGGTGAAAATTACTTTTTGGACAAACAGACCTATATAGACAGAGCGATTATTCGATTCTAGTTCGATTTTAAGATTTTACCTGGAAATGGTTGCCCATGAAGGGGTGCTAGGATAATGAATTAGTCATCGAAACAGACCCTGAAAACTGCCGATGAAGTAAGGCCGGTTTGGTAGTAACTGAAACGCAGTCTGAAATATTTCTGATACTAAAAGTGCAGGAAGCGTTTCACTGTGCCAGTTTTCTCATTTTCAGTAAAGATTTTACTTAACTATTTGTTTATGCAATTAGTATTGCATAATTCGCTAAATATTTCAACATACAGGATTTAGCTTTTAGCATTTGCTTTTTGATTCCACAAAAATTATTCTATTTATTTATTCACAAGTTTGACCAGTTTCCACTTGCCGTTACTCGTTTTGGACCCTGATTCCGTTTCCGCCTTTTAGACCCGTTTTAGACCCCTTTGTAGACCGTGTTTCCGCTTTTATTTCCGTTTTTTAGACCCCGATTCCGTTTCCGTTTCCGCTTCCGCTTTTTAGACAGACCCAATAGTTTACAGGAAGTTTCTTTAGAACCCCTTCGTTTGTATTTGCTCTGGTAGGACTAGGAGTAAAAATGCTGTTACGCTAATTAAGTAACTGTCACTCACTGTTCCTCCGCGACTATGCAAGTTTCACTCTGGCCACGATTGAACTTATTTTGTTTAGTTTTTGGCTTTAGCCGGATTTGTGTTGGAGCGCCGTTGGCCGTTTCCATATCTTTTTTCAGTCAAACTTATAGCTCGCTAAACTATGTGAAAAATTGTGTAGTAATTCCCGAAGGTTGAAAATTAGCTAGCTGTTGATCTTAAATTGCACGCAAATGCGCTATTGCGAAAGTTCGAATTACTTGGGCAAAGGAATTAGCAGTGAAGCTAAGCCCTAAGATACTGTTTTGAGTGATATCGTTGTTGGTTTGTAACCTCAACCTGAACAGTAACAACAACAATAAATTTCCGTCAGGGTTAGAAAAAACCTTAAAAATGGTTTTAAATGTTGAAATTAGTAGTTTGCGTAGAGCTGCGGTCACGTCAACTTTTGCGGTCGCATCGCTAAGATCTGTCATCGCTTAAAGATGTCCATGTCCAATTCTGAGTCCTCAACTAGTTTTACTGTCAACAAGTTTAGGGGACACTCTCCCGGATTGTGAATGCTGAAGTGTTATTTTCTTGACAGGGTGACTCAACTTTTGCACTAATTTTCTTGGATCGGCGTCATTTTTTGCAAGAATATACAGATGTTCGTGGTCAAAATAGTTCTTTGGTCGTGGGTTCTTTGCTTTTTTGGCTCTCAGTAGCTCGCTAGGCACCCGAGAACCAGTCCGACCTCCCGTTTTCGTGACACTCAATATAAATACTTAAAAACGTCACCTGACTGTTTGGTTCAATGAATACGTCTACGCTTTGGTACAATGAAAGAAGACTGAGTTAAATACTGGGTAGGAACGCATGTCATTAGCTTTGCTGTAACCCTAACAGTTGTAGCGGAATGCTAGCTTTAACTTGAAAAATTGTCGAAAATTCGGCCTCCGAATCAAGAAATTCAATTCTGATTGCGACCCCGGGAGCTAAAATTTGGTACTAACACATACAGTCCTGGTCAGAAATAACTTTCTTCGCGAATGCGAATGCGAATGGCCTTCGCGAATTTGCGAATGTAGTTTGACATAACTTTCGCGAAGGTCGGCTTGAATTTTCCTTCGCAACACAGCAGGACGTGATTGATTACTTGTCAAAAGCTAAAGCTTAAATTTGCTTTTATTGCACAGCTGAATGTCCAAAGCTTTATACTACGCAGAGGTAAAACTGACCAGTTAGCCAGTGGTTACTAGCAGTTAAGTTAAAGCAGCAGGCACCCTGCTGTTTGTTTTGACATCTGTCAGAAAACTGCGAATGCTCAAAGGAGACTGCATTCGCCCCTTCGCGAACACTCATCAAAATTTTTGGTGTCGAATGTCTTCGCGAAAGTTCGAATATTCGCGAAAATAAGAAACTTATTTCTGACCAGGACTGTACCCCATAAGTCCGCAAAACGGTGCCGAATAGGAAGGAATTCTGCAGAAGCATTGTAGTTTTATGCCACTTGAAACACGAAAACACAGGCAAGATCCAACAAAAACAGAATTTTGGAGATTGCCCAATACACAACATATCAGTTGATAGCTTTCATAATTCTGAACAACTTCTCCGCTCTGCGCAATTTCATATTTGTAACCTATTTCAAGTTATTGTCGAAAAACTGAAATTTCATTGTTTAAAAGGATCACTGAATTGAGGAAGATTTTACCTTCAATTTTGTTAGTTTAAAAGTCTTGTTTTTCTTGGGAAAACGGCTGTATTGGGAAAAGCTCATTCATTTACATGTACTGGGTCCAAACTATTGATCGGGCTCGCGCTTGCATATTTTGTTCACAGCTGTATTAATCATATAAGCATAGACCCCTTCTAGTCAAATTAGACCTCCGTCATGTTTAGCACGTACCCCAGGGGCCAATGTTATAAAGCAATTTAACCCGGTTAAGGTGGTAGTACCACTACCGGGGTGGACTTTGAACAGATGCTGTGAACTAAATACTTAATGAATCAGCTTGAAATTTGGCAAATTTGTTCTTTATCATGTTTTGCATGAGATGAGCTGATCTACGACGCTGCGAAGACTGGGTTGCTGTCTACACAATAGGAAATGTATTAAAAGCTTTAAATCTAAATATCTCCTTCAATCCCTTTATGAAATCATTTGAGATTTTCAGTATATGGTTAGTTTACATATACGCTCAGGCCGTTTTTTTAGTTTTTCATAAAAGTGAGTTTTCCGTTTTTTAGCGTGTTTTGAAAATTTGTAAATTTTATATCTTGCTTAATATTGTGTTTTTCCAAAAACCAAGAAAACGGCCTGAGCGTATGCTGATGCAAAACATATTTGCAAAATTTGGTCCATTTTGACTGAAGGAGTGATGAGAAAATCAAAAACAAAAATTCTGTAGTTTTTCATTGTTTGCTTTGGTTTTCGAAATTTCCAATGCTTACAAGCAACTGCAAAGTGCTTTCTATTAAATAATGCACATAAATAACGCAAAAGGAACCGTTGAAACCCAATAAATTTAATTTTCGGTTGTACTGTATTTACTTTACATTATGTGTGCAAACGGTCAACGTAATTCAGCTATATCAGCTATATATCAGCTATTCACCTTCAACCGCTTGTAACTTTTGATAGAAACCACGTACTAAAGAGATATGCACATCATTTTAAAGCGCTTTTTGCGCTCTTTCACGTAGCTCAGTAAAATTTAATATACGAAACTTAAATAAAATTTTGACTATTTGCGCATGCGCAAAGCCACGATGGTAGCTAGCAAATTATGCATTCTCTGACACCAAGATTTTGCGCAAAGATAGTTTGCCAACCAATTTTGCTTTATCCAATGTTTTGTCAAGATTGCTTCATCCATGGAAAAATTACGTAGAAAATCCCGGTAGTGGTACTACCACCTGAAATCGCTAAGCCGGGTTAGAAACTGGGTTATCAACCCTAACCCAATAGTATAAAAACGGGGCTAGCGAAACCCCGGTTTTGCTAGATGGGTTAGGGTTAGAGTTAGGGTTAACTCATAGCCCAGTGTTATAACATAACCTGGGTTTCAAATCTTTTTTTGAAAATTCATTTTTACTACAACTTTATTATTTGCAGTTTTTATGAAAAGGGCTAAAACGTGAAGATTAGGGTTAGACATGGGGTGAACCCCAAAAGCAACCGGGTTAGACCCTTGCTAGCTGAATCCGCCGCTTCCTTGAGTTAATTGGGGTTAAAAGTGGGGTTAACTCTAGGATGACCGGGTTAAGTTAACCTAACCCCAAAAATGCTTTATAATATTGGGTTAACCCAATGGGTTAACCTAACCCTAAAATTTCCGGGTTAACCCCAAAATGGACTTAACCCGGGTTAGCCTTAACCCTATTTTTATAACATCGGCCTCAGATCTCCCACTTGGATCTCGTACACGTATAAGAGCGGGGTCAAGGAGGACTCTTGATTTATGGGGTAGGCCGGACCAATAGCGTTCTGAGGGCGTGCGGGCTTATAATACATAGCGTATGACGCACATATCATGACAGATGACGTGACAGTATGACAGATGTATCATACTCTTATGTATTATTTACTCTTGTTGACAATAAGCAATCTCATTCACAGTGATATAATGAGCTCATGCCGACCACTGTGCTTGAGTAATACTTGTATTTAGGGAGCAAGACATTAATTTTTTAATAGTCAATTTGTTAACTGCATCTGATTCTGTAGTACAAGCAGAGTTGGTCGCGGGCCGCGGGTACGGCCGCGGTATCACCGAATTTCAATACCCGCACTACCCGCGCGGGTATCTGTGCGGGCCTAACCTAAAAGTTTAGCTATTTTTGTCTAAAACTAAGTAAAATTTACTAGTTAAACAGAACATACTGCATTTGTATTTTCACCTCTCATTTAGTTTTGAAAGTTTTCTGAACTGCAATAGTGGATCTGTGCTACTTTGCTTAAAAAAGCGGACCAGTCATCTCGGCACGACTCATATATACTTTCAGCAATTTCAAACCCGATAAAACTTAAATGTTTGCGTGACATTATACTGTAGGATTTTCAGTCTTCTTATCCGACACAGCTCCTGAGTCTACAAGGTTTAGAGACGTTTGCTTAGTAAACCTAGAATTGTATTAATTTAGTTGAACCTAGTTGAATGAGTTTCACAAATATTTATTTAGTTTTTAATATTAATCTGTTGCCGGATTGTAGATAGAAGTATTCTTATTTATGATTAAAAATAGGTCACTACGAACTAAAGACAATATAGGCACAGGTAACAGTGACAAAGGAACCAGGAACGGGAACATGAATAGGAACAAAACTGCCTTTAAGGTGGTAGTACCACTAGCGGGATTTTCTACATAATCTTGGTATGGATTAAGAAATCTTGACAAAATTTTAGGAGAAGTAAGCTAGGATGGCAGGCTATCTTTGCACGATGTTTTGGTGACAGCGAGCGCATAATTGGCTAGATATCTTCATGGCTTTGCGCATGCGCAAATAATCAAAATTTTATTCAAGTTTTATATGACAGATTTGACTCTACCACATGAAAGAGCGCAAAAAGCGCTTTAAAATGATGTGCATATCTCTTCTGTACGTGGTTTCTATCAAAAGTTACAGGTGTTTTTAGATGTGGCTGAATTACGTTGACCGTTTGCACACATAATGTAAAGTAAGAACAGTTTATCCGAAAATTAGATCTATTAGGTTTTAACGGTTCCTATTGCGTTATTTATGTGCACTATTTAATAGATACCACTTTGCAGCTGCATGAAAGCATTGGAAATTTCGAAAACCAAAGCAATCAATGAAAAATTACAGAATTTTTGTTTTTGATTTTTCTCGTCACTCCTTCAGCCAAAATGGACCAAATTTCTGTTTTCCAAATTTTTGGGATTTTTCTATTTCGTGACAAGCCTGGAATTTTTACAGAGCATTCTTTGGAATTAAAAATACTTCAGGCCCAGCACGTATCCATGCACCCAAATGCTGCAGAAGATGGTCAAAACACACCAATAATAAGGTATTTAGAACTCATTTTGGAGTGCGAAACACGTATTATGATGGTGCGATTCCCTCATTTCGCGTCGAAGGCACGAAAATGTTTTTTGGATGATGGGCGTTTTACACGTGGCATAGGAAAAATTTCTGGGGGGGTCCACAATTTCCGGAGGGGGGAATTCCCTCTCATCCCCCCCCTGGCTACGCGCCTGCGTATATGGTTAGAGGGGCAGTTCCTCCCTCCCATGCCCTGAGTTGGCCGCCGGTTCACCCCCGCCATTGGCAAATTAGTCAAATTTTGGTCGTGCAGTAGAATGTGCTTATAAAAACTATGACTACAGACATGCGTACACGAGAATAAATGGTTATGAAAGTGGACCGTTCGGGCATTCCTGTAAATACATGATATATGACTGACACATACTCATTGTACTTGGTGTGACCATGAAGCTCTTGTATTCTGTACGGTAACTGTAGCAGTACGTACATTATTTCACAAGTCTTACGTAGACCCCACTCCGCGTTCATCTTGACTTCTAGTAACTTTACCTTTTGTCTGTTGTTGTTTCCTTTGCAGGTCAACTCCAGACTCCTCTGCAGTGTCTCAAACCTACTGTGTTGATCAAAGGCGACGAACAGATCCATCTTTGGCGCCCTCATCCCTGTTTACTTCGTCTTCCGCAACTTCGACCACAGATGTCGGCGCTTCCTCGCTGCCCACCACAGCTGGGACAGGTGCTGGTTCGGTCCAGCTGGCTCGCCTGGGAGTCCGAGCTACGTTGGCCTTTGCTTTTGCATTTCTGAAGCGGGCCTGGCGAACTGGTGAAGACTTGGATATAGAAGAAGATACGTGAAGACTCAATACGGTACGCCATGAGGCGCTCTGACTCACAGCCAAGTGGGAACGCATTCTGCGTGTGTATAATGTGAAAGTGTTTCGAGAATGCATTAGAGGTGTGCCATAGTGTTTCAGGAAACATCAGGTTGCATGTACAGTTCAGCTTGAGCAGTCGTAGATCACTTCAGTCCATTTCTTCTGGGCCACAACGTCTATTCATTTTTCCGTAATGAGGATGAAGCTGAGGTTCTTTAATGAGGCTTTAATGTGGAATGCACTGTGACGCCAATATGAGCCTCGTTGTAGGACAGGCTCATATGTTAAGCGGTTGCAACTTGTTTTCCTTAATTTACAACCTCCCTACGGAACTCATATGTATTTTACAGGCTAGTTTTTGCTTATGCACTAGGGATGCACCGGGGCCTGGCCCCGGCCCCGGGGCCAGGCCCGGACCCGGTGGTCAGGCCCCGGTACCGACCGGGGCCAAAAATTAGCAAAATTTTTTAAATTTTTGACATTTTTTGACTATGACTAAAATTTTGAATTTTCAAAAGTCAAAAAGTGTTACAAATCGTTTGTTTTCTCGCCGATATGAATGAAAGTAACGATAGTAACGTTTGTATATAAAAAATTATTACAAAATTTGAATTTTTCAGAAAATTTTTGAAAATTTTCGATTTGGGCCCCCAATTTCCAGGCCCCGGCCCTGGCCCCGGCCGGGGCCACGAAGAGGTCCCCGCCCCGGTAGTGGCGGCCCCGGTGCATCTCTATTATGTACAACCTGCCTACGAAGACTCATATGTATTTTACATGCGACGAAGGAGCACTTTTTGTTCTTGTTTTCTATTATTTTATATATGTATGCTCCTGAAGGTATTATATACCAGGGTATTTTTTACGGGGGGGGCCCCCCCGAAAATGCCTACCCCCCCCCGAAATCGCCCCCTCCCGGGATTTTTGCTCCCCCCCCCCGGGATTTTTTGGAGGCCCAAATTTTTGCCAAAAATAGGCCAATTTTCAAAACTTTTCCGGCTTCGCCGGAGATTTTTTCGTAAAAATAGCTACTTTTAGCTTAAATCCTGGCGTTTTTGAGAACTTTTTGCGTTTCACCATGCAAAATACGCCAAAAAATACCATTTTTTGGCTCATTTTTGTGAAAAAATCTTCCCCCCCCCCGAAAATTTCTTCCCAACTTCATTTTTGATCGAAAATCGCCTAAGTCCCCAACCCCACCCCACCTCCACCACACCACAGCACTCTACAGCCACTTTGAGCATGCAGTTCTATGACAAACGTTGCTCAGCTCGCTTAGGGCTTTCATTTGGCACCAAATTTGACCACTTTTGAAAAATTTCATTTTTGACCGAAAATCGCCTAAGTCCCCACCCCACCTCCACCACACCACTCTACAGCTGTGTTTTTTCGTCGAAACTTTTTGCGAAGTTTTACGCAGTCCTCCAAATTTTTTTGCGGAATTTCGCAAAAAATTGCGAAATTCTGATTTTTTAGTTTTTTAAAGATAACCAATGAATTTTAGTAATTTGGGTGTATTTAAGCACATTTTTAACATTTAAGGCATAGTATTAACCAAGAAATAACTATTTATATATTTTTCTAAAGCCGAAGCATGTGTATATAAGTACAAATAAATATGTATACATAAAAATTAATAGTGACGAGACACGCGGGGGTCTGGGGGCGGAGCCCCAGAAGCTGAGAAAATTTTGTAAACCAGAGGAAAATCCCTAGTGGAAATTCTCAAAAGTTTACTTTCGGCAGGCAGTGAAATCCTAAAACATAAGCAAACTGTTAAAAGGCTAAAATTGTTAAAAAATATGCTTTGGCAAATTTTTCAACGCTAAAAGAACTTCATTGCATAGCTGCCACTATGCATTCTAACTCGGCTAAGATTAAAAGGTGTCTACGTATAAAAATACGTGCCGAAGGCGCGAAAATTTTTTGAAAATTTGCTTCAAAAAGTGTGTGAAACACGTTTAATTTTCGTCTGAGACAACTGAAAATTTCTACTCAAGGCCAAAAATTTTTGCGGAACTTCACGCAGAGCTCCGAAAAAAGTTGCGGAATTTTCAAAAAAGTGGGGAATTTCGCAGTTTTTTTCGCAAAAAAACAGAGCTCTACAGCCACTTTGTGCATGCAGTTCTATGACAAAAGTTGCTCAGCTCGCTTAGGGCTTTCACTTGGTATATACCAAATTTGACCACTTTTGAAAAATTTCATTTTTGACCGAAAATCGCCTAAGTCCCCACTCCACCCCACAACAGCACTCTACAGCCACTTAGAGCATGCAGTTCTATGACAAAAGTTGCTCAGCTCACTTATGGCTTTCATTTGGTACCAAATTTGATCACTTTTGAAAATTTTCATTTTTGACCCCATGACCTCCCACCGACCTGACCCTCCAGATGGCAAAGTGGAACCAACACAGCAAGATGGGTGAGTCAGACGGCAAAACGGATGCCAGGAATGAGCTGGGCGCACCAGAAAACCCCTACAGACAATGTTTTGAGAGGCTATGAACAGTCCTATATGATGTTCTCGGAAGTCGGTACCGACCGGACCCTCCAGACGGCAAAGTGGAACCAGCACAGCAAGATGGGTGGGCCAGACGGCAAAACGGACACCGGGAATGAGCTGGGCGCACCAGAAAATCCGTATAGACAAAGTTTGGAGAGGCTTTGTAAAGCCTACTATGGACCTCCGGGAAGCGGTTACCGACCTGACCCCTCAGACGGTCAAGTGGAACCAACCCAGCAACTTGGGTTACTCGGGCAGCAGAACTGATAGCGGGAATCGATTCTCCGTCCCAAGAAACCTTTGTATGCAAAATTTGAGCCACCCATGTAGCAAAATAAGCGAAAAATTTGAGTTCAAAGTTCAACCCAAAATTCACCAACTTTGTCCGGCCAGTACCGAAAAATTGCGCACGGAGAAGGAAAATCATACAGCATTTGAACGACCCCGATATGTGTACTGTTTAACCATATAGTCAGTATTACCCCATATATAGCCCAATCTGTGAAGCATACTTTTTGGCCATTTTAGCGTTTTGGCCGACATTGGCCCCAAGCCAAAAATTTTTTCCGGCTTCGGGAGGCATAAAAAGTAGCTAATTTTTTATTTTTGATTTGTACTACAAGAATATATATGGGTTTCATAGGCAAAAATTTTTCTATCTGTATATAGTTATTCAAGCTACAAAACCCCCTTATGAGATATCAAAAGCGAGAAACCGGAAAAAACATTACTCTCCTGGGTTTTCTCTAGCCCAAATAAAGTGGGGGGGGGGGAAAGTGGGGGGGATCACCCCCACAGGTGGGGGGGGGGTGGAAGACCAGAAGTGGGGGGGGCAAAAAATGGGCTAAAAATGCTAAAAATGCGGTAAAAATTGCGTGTTTTCTACGTATGCTGCTACATCTAAGCTAAAAAGTGCTCAAAAATCAAGATTTAGTACCAAAATAGACGATTTTTAACCAAAAAATTCCGGCGAAGCCGGAAAATTTTTGAAAATTTTGACCAAAAATCCTAAAAATTTGGCATTTTCTGGGCACCTTATAGTGAGTGGGGGGGGGAAGCCCAAAAAAGTGGGGGGGGGAACGAGTGGGGGGGAAGGGGTCGAGTGGGGGGGAACCCAAAAAGTGGGGGGTCCCCCCACCCCCCCCACTAAAGAAAACCCAGCTCTCGTAAGCGATTTTTGGCATAACTTTTTAACGGAAAGTGGTACGGGGATGAAACTTCAGGAACATACTAAACTCGACACGTACAATTTTTTGCGCACATAATCTGCGCAGCCTCTGCGCAGCCTTGTTTTACACGGTCATTCGACCATTTTCACTCATATTATAGGGGTCGCTACCGCGACTCCTATGATTATTATCTGTATGTATGTTTTCTTAAATACTTCTGCTGCTTGATGACGGGGGGCCGAACACCCACCGGGGGAGGGGTCGTCGCGCTGCGTGGGGTACGGATAATTTGAAAAAAACGCAATTGTTTCTACATCAGAAAACGTTTACAGAAGGGTTATCGGAAAATAGGATGACGGGGGGCCGAAGTCCCAGCGGGGAGGGGGGGGTCGTCGCGCTGCATGGGGTACGGAAAACTTGTAAAAACGCAATTTGTTTCTACATCAGAAAACGTTTACAGAAGGGTTATCGGAAAAGAGGATGACGGGGGGCCGAACACCCACCGGGGGGGGGGGTCGTCGCGCTGCGTCGGGTAGGTCCGTACCCCTGACCAGGGCGCCACAGCTCGCTAGGGACACTTTAGAGGGGTCCTCCAATGACAAAAAATGTTCGCCTCACCATGGGCTTTCATTTGATACCAAACTTGGAATTTTTTTAAAAAATCGATTTTTGACCAGTCCGGACCCTGGTCAGGGCGCCACAGACCGCTGGATCCACTTTGGAGGGTCCTCCAATGACAAAAAATGTTCGCCTCACCAAGCGCTTTCATTTGATATCAAATTTGCAAACTTTTGGAAAAATCGATTTTTGACCGACCCTTACCCCTGACTAGGGCGCCACAGCTCGCTAGGGACACTTTAGAGGGGTCCTCCAATTACAAAAAATGTTTGCCTCACCAAGGGCTTTCATTTGATACCAAACTTGGCCACTTTTGGAAAAATCTATTTTTGACCATTTGGACCGGTCTGGACCCTGGTCAGGGCGCCACAGGCCGCTGGGTCCACTTTGGAGGGGTCCTCCAATGACAAAAAATGTTCGCCTCACCAAGGGCTTTCATTTGATACCAAACTTGGCCAGTTTTAGAAAAATCGTTTTTTGACCATTTTGGACCGGTTCGGACCCTGGTCAGGGCGCCACAGGCTGCTGGGTCCACTTTGGAGGGGTCCTCCAATGACAAAAAATGTTCGCCTCACCAAGGGCTTTCATTTGATACCAAACTTGGCCACTTTTTGGAAAAATCGATTTTTGGCCGTTTTGGGTCCGGTCCCCGGTGCGCACCCCTGGACAGGGCGCCACAGGGGTCCGGGCGAAACCTACTATAGCCTATGCTGTAGTGCTCCCCGCACCCCACCCCAAATCCCAAATAAGAGAGACCTGCTCACTGTAGATATTTCTGTAGAAGAGGTTAAAGTTGGAGTTGCGACACGGTAGGGCCCACCACCATCAGGGTGCCCCCCAGCCACATGGGTAGGTCCTAGAGCGAAACTAATGGGCCTTTTAGATTCACCATATAGGGGTTCCTATTCGAATACAAAACCTCAGCCCAGCAGCTCTTATGTGTAGGGCTCCACAGTCCGTAGGCCCTAACCCACAGTACACACTAGACCCCTGGCTAGGGCGCCACAGGCCACTGGGTTCACTTTGGAGGGGTCCTCCAATGACAAAAAATGTTCGCCTCACCAAGGGCTTTAATTTGATACGAAACTTGACCACTTTTAGAAATTTCGGTTTTTGACCACTTTGACACCGGACCCGGGTCCGGACCCCTGGCCAGGGCGCCACAGGGGACCGAGCGAAACCTACTATAGCCTATGGCGTAGCCCTCCCGCACCCCAGCCCAAATGCCAAATATGAAAGACCTGCCTACTGTGGGTCTTTCTGTATAAGAGGCCAAAGTCAGAGTTGCGTCACGGTTGGGCCCACCACCATCAGGGCGCCCCCCAGCCACATGGATAGGTCCTAGAGCGAAACTAATGGGCCTTTTAGATTCACCATATAGGGGTTCCTATTCGAATGCAAAACTTCAGCCCAGCAGCTCTTATGTGTATGGCTCCACAGTCCGTAGGCCCAGACCCCCCCCCCCCTTTTACACACTAACTTCGGACCCCTGGCCAGGGCAGTAGTATAGGGTGAGGGAAATGAGGGGGGGGGAGCATGTTGCTCCCCCTGTAGGGGGAGCAACACGTGCTAAACATAGCTCCCTCTGTAGGGGGAGCGGGGAGGGGGAGCAACATGCTCCCTCTGTAGGGGGAGCAACATGTGTTGAAGATAGCTCCCTCTCTAGGGGGAGCAACATTGAGGGAGCAACATGGGGGAGCCAGACTCCCTCGCTCCCTCTTTAGGGGGAGCAACATGTGTTGAAGATAGCTCCCTCTCTAGGGGGAGCAACATTGAGGGAGCAACACGGGGAGCAACATGCTCCCTCTGTAGGGGGAGCAACATGGGGGAGCCAGACACCCTCACTCCCTCTGTAGGGGGAGCAACATCCAGGGAACATACAAGACATTACCCTAAGTGTTTACTAACTTACTTTTCATAAACTACAGGATACTGTAGTTTACTGTTTACCTTAAAGAGCGTTGTTTTGTGGTTGTATGGTACAATGTTGATTTGCTTCTTTGTGAAGTCTGCGGTTGGTTTAATACTATTTCTTATCTTACAGATCAATAATTTTTAAGTGTGACTGTGATCGCTTCAAGTACATAATTGCCTATGTTTGTAGCCGTAAGTTTTAGCTTTTGGGGTTCAGTTTTCCTGTTTTTTGGCGTCTACTTGTCAATTATACAATGCATATACTTGTATTTTCTGTACTGATATGGTTACCGCAGAACAAGCAAGGACAGTTCTCCCTAAGCTGGTTACTGTTAACTTTATGCTAGTAAAATGACTATCATAAACAGACCTTATTCACAATATGGAGTAAAATAACTTCTTTAGCCTTAATTTAGATTACTCTCAAAACAAACATTTTAACGACAATTATTATTCAAATCTCAAAAATCAAAATAAACTTTTTTAATTTTAAGACGGGAATTCGCGCTAAAAAATAATTTATGTTTTATGTTCGGGCCAAAGGTACTATTCAATGTGCATTTGTGCTCAGCTGTCCCATTGGCGCAACATACTTCCGACCTGCTGTTGTAAGTCAACTTCAATCTGAATGTATATGAAATTCGCAATTTAAGTCTAACCTGCTGCTGCTACATGTATTTAGTTTCTTCTCAGGGTGATTTTAGTTTTAAATGCAAGGTCACAAGCTGATGACTATAAGTTAGCATAACGCCGACATGAAGAAGTAGTTATGGATGCAATTTCGCAAACTCACTTACACAAGTTTAAGAGTACAATTCTGTCTTCAAAATTTGCAAGTCGGAATAATTTGATGTTACACTTGAGTCACCCAATCCAACCTTCGTTAATCTTTTACTCCTCATGTTTTGTATAACTCATTTATTTGTCCCAATAAATAATAGTGAATTTACTTTACCAAAATATTTTAAAGATAAAGTTGTAAGACTTAGCTTTGTCATATTGAGGTAGTTCTGATCGAAGCAAAGGATTGACTTAAATACTCTTTGGTGTAGCGTGTACACTACGGGGTGGACTGAATCTCACGTTCAAAACGAAATTTACTTTTCCTGGCAAATTGCAAAATCTGAACTAATTGGTTTTCCACGAAAAATAATAGCAAACTATATTTGATTTGTTCCCACACTTAAAGGAAACTGGAATATTATTGGAAGTCTACAAAATCTGTACGGTCTTTTGACGGAATATTTGAGCAGTGCTATACGTATACGTTAACACTGGAAAAGGATTAATGCGCGAGTTAGTCAATCTTCTCGAAAAAACTACATATATATTCTGTACTATTAAATTAATTCAAAGATTCCGAAGGATTTTAATAATTCGGTGAAAACTTTATTTGACTCAGCGTTTAATCTAAACAAAGCGAAATTTTTTGTTGTATAGAAGAGAGCAGAAGCTAGTTTCATGCGTATTCCAAACTAAAATTAACTTACAAATCACAATTTTATCAAAACTTATCTTCTGTGAATTGAGACAGAAAAAATTCCTGCTATCTGAATCCGTTATGTCAACACAAGAGTACTAAATTAACAAGCCTAAGACTTTCACTTAGAATTTTAGTTTGTTTATTAAACCATTTCATCTACAGTATGCTGAACAAAAACACCAACTTTTGACGCATTGCAATCATCGTTTGTAACCACTCAACCTGAAAGAAAGTGGAAACTATGGGTGGTCTCGTGAGCGCTAAATTTAGTATTACAGCTGACATCCCTGACATCTGTGAATATGACTAAAATCGACTTGAATTAAAGCTAATTTATAGAACTTGAGGAAACGACTTCGGAGATTGGTGTTAATTTTTTCTATTGTTCAGGTATGCGACAGACAGCTGGAAAATTTCACCATTTTACAATTTGGGCGTCAAACCTTTTACTGAAGGTGTCCCAGGAGTTTAATAATTAGTTTTCAGAGAAATTAATTTCCTCAGAACCTTCAAAAATATTTGTTTCACCATAGTCCGATTGTTCCAACTTTCCACTGTGAGAAATAGCTGATTTTCTTTGTCCCCTGGTCGCCTAATGGTGATCGTTATAGTAATTTGTAGGTAGCCTAAACAATGGTAGGTGCAATTAGTCTGTTTCACCCCACAGATTTTTACATCTCTCTTCAGTAATGTAGAAGTTTAGGCAGGAGTCAACCGGAGCAGAGCAGGTTGCTAGGTAAGGATGTATAAATTGTCCGTTGTTTGTTGCGAGGGAGAGGGATTGATTTGAATTTATTTTATTCTGTAACGTTAAGTCTTCATCGGTGTGCTCAGTGCTGTGAAATGACTTTAGACCGGAAGTGAGTAATTTCCTTTTTGCGTAGGGTGTGACGGTCGGATTGCAACAAAAATTCAAATATATATGTAAAGTGAATTTTTTTTTAAATTCAAGTGCAAGTTTTGTTAATCCAAGTCAACCTTTCAGTCAATTCGCGGTAGCAATAAAACGATTGCTGTCTCACCATCCTAGTTTTAAATTTTGTATGCTTGTGAAAGTCAGCTGATCAATGTTGGCTCTCTACATTCTAGTGCAGGTAAGAAACTTAGCTGCTTCTAGATAATAAAGTAATTTGCATAAAATAATTTGCATAGTCGTTAGACTAAGCGCCTGCAGTAAAAGTCAAATTCATTATTGCTATTGTCTTTCGACTGGATTGGAGCTTATTCTTGTGTATGCTTGCCCTCCCCAAGTTCCAGTTCCACTTCGTAAGTTCCACTTAAGTTTCTATTATTATCACAGAAAAATTGTTTCGCTTCTTTTACGAAGTGTGCAATAAATTTCATGTCTCGTCAAATATGCTCTGGTAAAGCCACCATTTATTTGTTTTCGTGTTTTATTTTTTGCAGTTAGCTGACTCGGCTAAGCTTAAGGAATTTTTTGTGTTAATTTGTCACATCAAATATTTTATTTCAGTGTCCTTTGGTTTTATATAACCTTACTAAGTTTAGTCATGACTTAATGTCTCTATTCAGAATTTGTTGTGAAGTTTGAATTTGAAGATTCGCTAAAAATCTCTCAGAATATTTTTGAGCGAAAATTTCCATATTCGAGTTTTCCATATTTCCATATTCATTCCAAGACAATTTCCATATTCGAGTCTAAAGTTTTAAAATATTTAAAAATTTTTCTCGTTTAAATTTTTGTGTGTGTGTAGGATCAATTCCGGGTTGGACTTAAAGTTTTAAAATGTTTAAAAAATCTTTTCGTTTAATTTTTTTTGTGTGTAGGATCAATTCCGGGTTGAAGTTAAAGTTTTAAAATGTTTCAAAAAATTTTCAGGTTTAAATTTTTGTGTGTAGGATCGATTCTGGGCTGGAGTTAAAGTATTAAAATATGTTTCAAAATTTTTTCTCATTTGAATTTTTGTGTATAGGATCGATTCCGGGTTGAAGTTAAAGTTTTAAAATGTTTCAAAAATTTTTCTCGTTTAAATTTTTGTGTGTGTGTAGGATCAATTCCGGGTTGGACTTAAAGTTTTAAAATGTTTAATAAATCTTTTCGTTTAATTTTTTTTGTGTGTGTAGGATCAATTCCGGGTTGAAGTTAAAGTTTTAAAATGTTTCAAAAAATTTTCAGGTTTAAATTTTTGTGTGTAGGATCGATTCTGGGCTGGAGTTAAAATATTAAAATATGTTTCAAAATTTTTTCTCATTTGAATTTTTGTGTATAGGATCAATTCCGGGTTGAAGTTAAAGTTTTAAAATGTTTCAAAAAAATTTCAGGTTTAAATTTTTGTGTGTAGGATCGATTCTGGGCTGGAGTTAAAGTATTAAAATATATTTCAAAATTTTTTCTCATTTGAATTTTTGTGTATAGGATCAATTCTGGGTTGAAGTTAAAGTTTTAAAATGTTTCAAAAAATTTTCAGGTTTAAATGTTTGTGTGTAGGATCGATTCTGGGCTGGAGTTTAAGTTTTAAAATATGTTTCAAAATTTTTTCTCATTTGAATTTTTGTGTGTAGGATCAATTCCGGGTTGATGTTAAAGTTTTAAAATGTGTAAAAAATTTTTCTCATTTGAATTTTTGTGTGTAGGATCGATTTTAGGGCTGGAGTTAAAGTTTTAAGATATGTTTCAAAATTTTTTCTCATTTGAATTTTTGTGTATAGGATCGATTCCGGGTTCTGATTAAACAATACTCACGTTTTCTGTAAATTTTGTGTTTTTTTATAATATTTTTCTGTTTTGTATGTTTCAGATTTTGGTAGCTTCCGGTTGCCGATGCGTCATTGATGGATCGGTTTACTCGTGTTCTCAAGACGACTTGGGACGATGTTCGACTGCTGATGCAATTACTTTCTGGGAGCCTGTCTGCTTGCCGTGCCGTGTCCTTGAGAAGATCTCATTGATCTACTTGTCAGAGACCGCTCTCATTCCTTGTCTCATCCAGAGCCCCTGTGGGATCTTTGGATGTTGCCTGGAGTTGGTAGCTTTGGGAACAACAATTCATCGACCAGCCGATTGCCAGTGGTAAGTTGTAATTAAAAATTATTGATTTGTTTCAAGTAATTACTGGATTAACAAGCAGTTTCTGTATCATATTTGCTTTCAACTAATGATTGCAATCCACCTCACCGTACCAAGGAAATAGCTACCTACATTTTGCAGTGCTGTAACTCTATCTCCTTTAATGTCAGTCTTAGTTTATTGAATATAATTAAAACGATCTCGTAACCTGTTTGTACTTTCTAGTTTTGAACGTTTACTTCTTCTATTGTCTTTGTGATAAAACTGCTTTTGATTTAACTATTTTTAATTTCAGTACTGGTTCTTATGGTTCGGCAGCGGGCTCTGTGGCTACCCTTACCTTGGCCTCTACCGATCCTCCTAGCGGGCCCACGGCGGATGCCTTTGCTGGGTCCACGACCTGGCCTCCTGCCTGGTCCACTACCGGTTCCTCTGCCTGGCCTCCTGTCGGCTCCTCTGCCTGGCCCTCTGCCTGGTCCACCACCGGTTCCTCTGCCTGGCCTCCTGTCGGCTCCTCTGCCTGGCCCTCTGCCTGGTCCACTACCGGATCCTCTGCCGGTTCCTCTGCCGGGTCCACTACCGGGTCCTCTGTCGGGTCTTCTGCCGGGTCCACTACCGGGTCCTCTGCCGGATCCTCTGCAGGGTCCTCTGCAGATTCTTCTGCCGCGTCCACTACCGGATCCTCTGTCGGGTCCTCCGCCGGATCCTCTGCCATACCACCTGTGGCCGTCACCAGACCCAATGTCTTGTAAGTATTAGTACAATGAGATGTAAATGTTTCTGTCACATTAGCTGGTACTTTAAACTTATGCATTGTACTTTTCACAACCATTTTGAAATTCGGATGGGTTATAGAATATCTTTATAATATAGATGTTTTTTGTAATATAGACGATACGTTAATTACAAACTATTGTTGTATGTATTCTCTTATGATAGCAAAGTAAACACACACTTAACGATGGCATGTTTTGTTTGGAGGGGGCATTAGTTTTTCTGTAACTGCACACATCTTTTTAACTGAACTAATTTTTTTGATCAGTGGTGAACTATTACACACACGTAGCGTTTCTATTTGTGTTTATTGCTTGTGAAAACAGTATTTTACAAGACTACTAATATATTTTAACAAACTTTTAAGTTGGGTTCAATTCCAATTTGTAGTTGTTGTTTACAATTAATTATTATGTATTTCTTTTTACATTTAAATATAAAATATAAATCTAAATAACATTCGGGGCTTTTGTTTTTGTGCGCTCAAGCTGACTACTGCCTCGTTCTCTTTCATTCAAAACTCATTTCGTTGAAATAATGAATCCTTTGGGTTTACTATTATGTTAAGGGCTATGTTTTACGAAATAGTCAACACTTTATGGTGCTCAAGTCGTCAAAAATACTTTTTAAATGGTAAACCTAAGATTTGTAATAAAAATTAATGCATAGACTATGCTTTGGTGTTAAATTATCTATCTTGTAATTTGTCTGTAATTTCACAAGGATATATAATGTCTACAATTTATGATTAATTTTGCTGCTGCTGCTTTCAGCCCAGTCGTTAATGCCAGTGTCTCGCCAGTGGTCAGTACGAAATCTGACGGATCGCCTCAGCTGGGAACAGTGTTGTAAGTCTCAACTTAACTTTCCATAGTAAAACTGAGTTGTTTTTAAAAGTTCATTTTGTCTGTAACTTGTAATTATCACCTTGGAATAAAATCTTGCAATCAGTAATTACATATTCGTACAGGTGCACGCACCCTGTACCACAATAACATATTTCTCAAGCACTGGTTAGTGTCCCAAGTCATGTTTAAAGTTGATAAACCTTAGAGGATTAAATGTTTCTTTCTTTTACTGACCAAATCGGCGGAGTATTGCATTGTTCCTTGCTGAATTTTTTGTTTGAGTCTTGTACTATTTGTGTTGGTTTCAGTGCGGTTCTGTGTGGTGGATTGGTTCTTCTACCTCTTCCAGTCGGCCTTGCCATCTTTGTTTGGCGGTGAGTTGTTTGTTTATATGTAGTTTTACAATTTGAAAAGTAACAAATATGGTTTCTGAATTTTTATATTCTGATTATTGGGATATTTGCAAAGAAAGAAAAAATTCTTGTTTAAATTGTAATTGCTGTGATTGTGATGCTGCTGCTGCTTATTATTGTACTATTAATGTTACCGCTATGTGGGCGGGTTTCAGCTAGGCTTAGTTTAACGTACATAATGGTTTTGTGCATACCTGTATTTCACTTTTTATTATTTTAGCAAGTGGAAATCCCACCACACTGCCTTGTCTAACACCGGAGATCTTTCTTCGAGTGAACGTGGAGCAGAAGAGGTAGTCAGCTCTGGTGACGGGGACAGTGGTGGGCCTGGTTTTGGTGGCTTCGACGGTCAAGATGGTGCTGAATCTGCTCCGGTCCTTCCTAGCGGTGCCCTGGCGTCTATCGGCCTTGGGGTTCCGAACAGTCTTGGTGGTGCCTCGGTCCCTGCCGACCGTGGCGATGGCTCGGCTCCGGGCAGTCTGTGTGGTGCCTCGGTCCCTGCCGACCGTGGCGATGGATCGGCTCCGGGCAGTCTAGGTGGTGCCTCGGTCCCTGCCGACCGTGGCGATGGCTCGGCTCCGGAAAGTTCTGACTACGCACTGCCTCCTTTCGATGGTCATTCGCTGTTTGCTACCGGCGGAGGCGCCGGCGCTCTATCACCCATCATTGGAAAATTCGGCGCGCTGATCCCTATCAGCGGTAGTCTCGGCTCACTGTCCCCCAACGGCGGAAGTTTCGGATGCCTAACCCCCATCGGCGGAAGTCTCGGAGCTTTGTCCACCTCCTTCGGACGTTCTGGTGGTCCGTCTCCTCGCGATGGTCAGGAACCTGGCGATGCCATGCCTACTGGTCCGATTGGTGGTGATAATCCTGCAGCTGCTAGCGCAGATGCCGATGCTAGCGAGCTGATGGATTCATCAGCGGCGTACCTGCTTCCTCTACGGCCGTTTCCTCGCCGCCAACGAAAAGGATTTGAGAAATACAAAATTTAAGTTGCGTGAATTTTTTTTGTGAATTGTTGTCTCAGACTTGTTATTTGTTGATGTTTTAGTACAGACTGTTGAAGTTTAGTTTAGTGTTTTTGAACTCTTAAAATGATGTACAGACTACATTACTTGTTAGGATGGTGATGCTTTTTGCTAGCACTTGTTATAAATACAAGATTTTTGTGAGCACCGGCAGGGGATATCAAATTTTAGCGTAGATCGGAAACCTTAGAACATTCAGACTTTTCACTGCTCCATTTCATTTAACTTTTACTGTGTTACTTAACTAATCGCTTTTGCTAACAAATGTTTTATATCCAACTATTCGCTTCTGCTAATGAATGATTTTTGTGTCAAGCACTATTAACCGACTAATCTTTTATTTCAGATCACTTGCTGAAGTAAACCGGTCCGGCCTACACCTCAGCAATGGATGGAAGAGGAAGGGGGAGCAGTGGGAGGGAGAGGAGGGTTTTTGCTACTTTTGTTCTAAAATGTTGAAAAAGTTTCTGAATGTATGAAAATTTATGATCAAATCTTTTTTATGTTTTTAGTGCATGCATTACCGCTTTGTTATATAGCTGCTTATTGGAGTAGTTCAACGGTGGTTCAACTGTCAATTTCAACGTTTCTTTCCGCTGCACTACCGCTTCAACTAACCTGACGTAAGAAAGTGCACAATCACACTGATTTATTATTTATAAGCACTGCACTTACATTATTATTATACAAACTGTACCATAAATTCGGAACAAGGATACGAAGTTTTCAACACCCATTTTTTCTTCACTAGCTTCTCTACGACCACAATCCAGTAGCAGGGTTTATTATTTCTATAACCAATAGATTTTTCAAACTTTTTAACAAAATATCGTTTACGCTCCATTGTGTTGCGAGAATTCAGTTCCGTTCGTTCAAATTTCGTAGTAGGTGATGATTTGGCTATCTTGATGAGTTTTGTCGCTTGTGAGGCAGAGAAGAAATATGATTTAGTTGTAGATTCCCATGTCCTCCAAATATGGTTCTGAGCAATGTGAGAGTTCATTTGGGCAGAAATTGGCAACAGTAAAATAGGATTAGCTTTAGAGTTTTCGTAAGCAGGTTTAATGACTGTAGTTGTAGCTGGAGTAGCAGTGAGTCGAAGATTTCAACTAGCAGAGTGAAAGATTTCAACCTAAAATTAAATTGTTATACTTTAGAAAATGCCGGTTGTTAAGGACGCACAATCCGTTTATCAGCGAATGTTACTGTCTTGGACTATCTTCCCCCACAGCAGGTTGACAGAACCAGAATTGCCCATTGGAAGCCAAATGTTTCCGTTAGGCATGTTTGCGAAATCTTCCCGTCCGGACTTTTGAGACCGAACTTGCAGCAGGGAGTGGTGTACACTACTAAAAACCTGGCAAATGAGCTGTACCTGTACTTCTACTTGTGTGGGCGGTGCGGATGGCAATTCGCATCTCCTAACCATAGCGGGTCCAATCCTGTCGCTGTGTACAAGCCACGAGCCAACTATTTGTCCGGGTTCAAGCCATCTACCTCTGAGGAGAATGTTCCAGAGGAATGGGATGGTTCCGGTCCCTATTGTCCGTTCTGCAGATCCATCAGCGTGGATTCCATCATGCACTGGGACTTGGTCAGCTACTTCGCTCGACGGTTCATGCCACCGACCTACCCGCTGTACTTTTACAACGATCCGAGACCGAGGGTGGCAATTTTTGGACAAGGCCATACTGCCTCGGAATCAATGCCGTCTAATCCGGCGGTCGTTTGCTTGGCAGTTGCCAAGTATTAGAAACCTACCCTCACACCCTCTGCTAACTAACAATTGTATAAACTTTTTCTTGTGGAGTGAACTCTGCCACTGTTTGTCTTTTTCTTGTAAATAAATACCTGCCTGTTGGGTTTTAAGGAGTTTAGAACTAGATATGGATTCCGAATTAAGAAGTTTAGGTTTTGTGCTTTAGGCGGAAAGAGTCGACTAGTGGAAATGCTAGGGAAGTGATGGAGTATAGTCAGTAGTGCCTCCACAATTCATTACTTAAAACTTAAATTCAAACTAGACAAAGCTGCTGGAGTCATGCTAGCTAAATTTAAAATTTCCAATAATATACGGTGTCAGGAGTGGCCCTGCTTTCAAAACAGACCAATTATCCTTGGTCAGCATGAACGGCTTCACAACGGCTAAGCAGATGGTTTTAAAATTTTAAATTCAAATTGAATAATCCAGGTGGAAACGGTTAATTATATGACGGAAGCTAGAGGCAACAGACACCTTGTAGCTAGTGAGTTATCTGAACTAACGCATAGTTGACGTCATAAAAACTAACAAAAGCTTTTATTATTTCCGGTTTTAACTTAATTAATTTAGTTAGTTTAATTTACTTAGTTAAATTTAAAAGTTTAACTTTAACTTAATTTTATTAACTCTGTTTAGTATTAATACTAGGTTTTGGTAGCTTCTGAAGTCTACATTTCTAACTACGAGTTTGGATTAAAAAATGTTGATTTTGGGGTCTAAACGAAAGCAGGTTTCATTTAATTTGCTCACAGCATTGTCTTGATGCTAGGTACTAAGCCCAATTAAAGGAAACAATATGTATTCAATTTTGCTTCGACTTGTAGTGGGGTGGACCTGTCACACAATTCTATTGCGAAGAATTCTGCATACCTAGAAAGATTACAACTGGTACTCTTTGTTTTTAGAAAACTCAACAACTATTTACTAGTTAATTGGAACCAACTGCAAACCCAACAAAACTATTTGCGATTCAGTTCAGGTAAATGAAGAAATAAATATAAATTTAAATAAGAATTATAGTTCCGTGTGCAAGGTAGTTTTGTAGTACGATCATAATATAGGCTAATCAAGTAAGGTTGTAGATACAAGTGTTAAAATTTATGTATGACTTCGACACTTATTATGCAAAAGCTAGTATAATACAAAAGCTTATAACTTAGACACTAAGTGTCGCTTGATCGATGACGCCATGGTTTACTCCGTTTTCTGACTAAATATGTTGGTTTGATAACGATTGTACTTTACGTCCTTGTTGTAGAATGGCCTTTCGGTGTGATGTATGTGTAAAGGTTTTCACAAACAGTCGCAACTTGAAGAGACATAAAAGAAGCGTGCACGGTCCCAAGGTACTATGCCCCTATTGCAACTTGACCTATTCACGCTCCGATAAGCTGAAAACTCACATACGTAGCGCCCATACTCTACCCAATCAACCGGATCAGTCACTTAGCCATACGGATTCCCCAAAGTGTCCAAACCCAAAATCAAGAACTAAGCCAAATACGGTCTCTGTGTCTGCGTCAAAGTGTCCCGGACCCACACATCGACCACCAGCTACCCCTCCAAGACCTAATGGAAATCCAAATGGTATGAACAGTGACAATATACCATACAGTCCTAGTATGGTTCCCTTTTCAACAATAACATTCGATACCCCACCTCGATCTCTGTCTGCCACTAAACGTCCTCGTGCTTCACTCAACTCTGACGCTAAGGTAACTGGAGACTAACTTCCAAAAACAGTCTCAGTAAATGATGTAGTGTGTTACAGTGTTTTGTAAATTATTGTGTTTTGTAGTCTTTCAATAAATATCCAAGTGTACATATAAATAATTTTGCTATGCAAAATCAAATTCCGATTTAGATAGAATAGGCTAGCTAATGTTTAACTAAGCTAACTAATTAATAAGGAATTCTGTAAAGTTATTAAAAGGAAATTTGAATTTAATGTTTTTCATTTCAGAAAATGTCAGCAACGGACCAAAACAACCCAAACTTAGCAAAGCTGGTGCTTCTTTCCAGTGTCAAAAGTGTGGGAAAAGCTTTGCTGAAAACTGGAGAAGGATCAGGCATGAGCGAACCCACAGAAAAGACTCGCGCTCCCTCCCCTCTCTACCAATCCAACCAACAACAGTAGTTTCCCAAACACCCTCTGTAATCGAAGATCCAATCGCTCCCCCAGAAAACCTTCACTTACCGGAGGACGTTGACTTAATTTATCGCTCTAAGTGGCATCTAATTCGAACTCATCAGCATATCCCAAAAGGCAAATTAGTTCACAAATACAACTTCCGCCTTGAAGAAGAAGATCTATCAGAAATAAAAAACCGGATTCGCGAAGTATTTGAGTCTCAGCAATCAGCTGCGAAATATAACATATCCTTTGGATTCTGCTTACGAAATATGGCTACAGACGAAATCAGTTACAGATACGAATCAGATAATACCAAAGTTTTGGGGGCACCGATGCTCATCAAAACAAAAGTGCAACTCCAAAAGCTTTTGGATAAATTAGACTCTATCGATCTACGTCACTGGGCTCACAAGAAGAGACCGACAACTAAATATGTCCTAGAACGACTGACCAATATGACTATCTACCAGTACAAAATTCCAGCTTTTCCCGTTGGAGCAGGAATAGTACTTCCTGCATATCTAAGGAAACATAAAGCAATCAAAACGTTAACGCATAGCCATGGAATACCGTACACTGATAACCTATGCTTCTTTCGGTGTATCGCCTTATCCTCAAGTTTAGTCTCTCGTGACAATTTGGAAAATGCCACGAAGC
>JASAND010021731.1:0-21008 GCA_030248195.1 Trissonchulus latispiculum
TGAATCTGATCAGTGATTCAACCACGCTCTGCTACCAAATGTCACGAGGCCTTGAGGTCCTTCGAAAGTTCAGTTGTGGAAGCGTGGAAATCTGGTCCGTGTAGGCCTTATGACGGTTAGGGTTGTGGATCGTTGCTCGTCTTAGGCATCAGTGAACACTAGGCTTTTAATATGTAGCAGAGGGCAAGGTTATAACAAAGACAAGTTCAGAGTTCAGTTCACGGGTACAGACAAAGGCAAGGCAACGAGCAATCAGCAACAGCACACCAGCAACAATGACTCAAAACACAAGCTTTTATACTTCAGCTAGCTCCACCTCTCACGTGCTACAGTATCTCTCCTTTCTAATTACATCTTGTCGAAAAGTAGAAGGCTCTTTACATCAAAAAGCATAAAAAATGTAGCGGTCTCTTTCAAGTCTTTCTCTGACGAAGCTTTGACTCACACTTTCTGGCTTGTTTCGTAATACAAGAGGAAACATAAAAACTTGGAAAATTATAACAAAGTATCCATCAACTGTCAGGCATGAGCTACAATTCCAAGAACTAACCAAGTCACGACGCTTACTAAAATTCTGCATCCAATAAGAAAGCATCAGCACATAACCCCTGCTCCTACGTAGGAAACTACTGACTTGAGCCTGCCTTCGACTGCTACCATAAGTCTTAGAAGCGAAACAAAGTCCTACGAAAGAAGGTTGGGACTTAGAATAATTTCAAGAAAGAAAGCTTTTAGGTACGTATATACCCTTTTAGGTAGTGTTTAATCAAACTATTAATTAGAATAATTTTGATACGTAGCAATTAATTTCCATTACTAAACGATAAATTATTTAGCTGTGTCTTAGGATTTATACACCTGTGACACCTTTGCCTTAGTGACTGCATGACTGCAGTGACGTTTTCTTTACTCAGGATATTATTCACGCCTTCCTTGATTCGTTTACGAAACAATGCTAGGCAGTCCGCGTTTACTTCATTTTCTTGTTGCATATTATGTAGACGAGAGAAGTTTGAGGGGGTAGTGCACCAATTTTACAGGTTGAAATGGAAGGAGGAAGTAGTCACATTGTAGGGCAGAGCAAAAACTATGTACGTATTGAACACTAGCAGTTTAAGAATGCACAGCAACACCAAGAACAGATGACTAATTTTTGGTTCAGAAAACCACCAACATTAATACCAGTAGGACCCATTGGTTCTCTCCAGTTTCATACTAAAGGCTGTGCGTTAGTGACTGCAGGCAGACGTTTTCATCAGTTTTTTCATAAATACCTAACACTACAGGATACATACTTTTGATAGAATTGATTAATATGATCCAATATCAGCTGGCAGAGAGCCTGATTTATCTGTGGATAGTGGGCAGGATAGAATTCCGGCAGCCGGTCGTGCAGATCCTTGGCGTGCTGCCAATCCCCCACTTCCAGCAGTGCCAGAACCAGGCCTAGCTTCTGATTACGCTCAAACTGAAAATATATATTTATCAGAACGATGAAACATGAAATAAAGCAAACAATAATAAACAAAACAATTAGTTTAGTTATGTTAGGCTTGAGAGAGCGTACACTGAAATGTAAACACGAACCTTCACATAATAATATTGAATATTATTCAAGGCCGCGCCCATAGCGAATTTCAGGGTTCCAGACGACCCCTTCTGTTGTGACAAAAGGGCAAAAAAATTTTTCCAATTTTATAGCAAAACCAGTCGTTTTTAAAGAAATTTCCCTCGGTGTGAGAGTAAAATTTTTAAGTTACCTTTGGAAAGAAACAGAAACATCCAGTGTACAATTTTTGGGCAAAAATACAAAAAATCTTCCGACTTCTGCTCTGCCTCCAGATAGTTTCTTTGACCCCCCCCCAGTCCCCTTTTCAAAATCCCGGATGGAGGTCTGCGGATATTATCCGGTTAATTTAATTAAAATAAAATTAAAATCCGGATAGCCAGTGCCCACAACTAGACATCTGTCCAACAGAGGCGCACACAGAAATTTTTTCGAGGGCGGCGGACCTCAAAAAGTGTTGGGAAGTCTGGGGCAAGACCTCCAGAAAGATGTCGACAATTGTTAGAATGGTAAAAAATTACTGCGAAAAAAGCTTAAAAAGAAAAAAATAAGCGCAAATTAAGTACAAAACAAGCTAATTTAAAATTTGTATCCGCGCTGGACACGGACTGTCAAATTTTTCCTAACTTCTACTTTCGGGGGGAGGGCCTTTCCTGCATTTGTCGAATCTATTATATCAATCAATCAATCAATCAATCACAACCAGTCAAGACTAACCGAATCCCCCGGCTCTTCCTCAATCTGATGTAGAGCAGTGAGGTTGATCTCCCCGCCGCCGCTAGACGGAACACTGTTCTGCAGTTTCCGTTCCAGTCGCTGCGTAGCCTCCACAATTCTACGATTATGATCACAGATCCACTCTGCCGTGGGCTCCAACTAAAAATAGAAAAAAACTAGAACAAAAAGCCTACATAAAAACCGATCAGACAGTAGAGACATGATGACAGTACAGCACACGCACACACACGCGGTATATACACCACAATATTATGTATATACACATAAGAATATATTAGAAGGCATGTAATGGATCATTATGGAGCTCTGAAAATTTCATTTAAACAGGAGGAGGTTGCTAACATAACATCAGTCATTCAAGATACATAGATAGATAGATAGATTTTGCAACTTTCGCCAACAGCTGGCTGAGGCTCAGAGAAAATTTTTGCACAAAAAATTCCACTAAATTTTAGTTCAAATGCCTTTTGGTCCTCCTCCCTCCTTCAGAATTTTTTCAACGGGTATATATATACACAATATACGTACACTAAAACAACGTATCAACTGAAACTCTACTACCTTTCTGAACAACCATATTATTATAACACGTACATATATGTCAAGAAAATGAAGTAAACGCTGGCCAGCAGGCGGATCCACAAAGGATACAAGGCATTAATCATAAAGAAATAATGAAAAACGCCTGCCTGCAGTCACTAAGGCCGTAGCCTTAGTCCGAACAGGAGAGAGCCAATGGGCACAGCGCCCATTGGCTCTCTCCTGTTCGGACTAAGGCTACGGCCTTAGTGACTGCAGGCAGGCGTTTTCATTATTTCTTTATGTATAACACGTACATATTGACACAGGTCCAGCATGTTAATCATGCCACGCTGTATGAGAAGGGCAGCCAAACGATACAGCGAGACCGGTGTGTCCTCATGACGCTGGGAGGTTGACCAGTCCTAAAAATATAAATAAGAACTAAAAGTAATCGAAAAAACTAAATATTTTGCGATTTCTACAAACTAGAAACTATGTACCAACTACGAAATCAGAAATGTTAAATATATGTTGGTTTTCTTCAAGATTTTTCAGACAAAACCTGCTGCAAGCAATGCAGTTTACACACTGACCCTGTAGAATGAGAATTTAAAGCCCATAATGTGACAGAGATCTTCAGGCGGGGCATTGTACAGTATGAGCAGTTGTAGGAAAAATTCTGACTTCTGATTCAGGGCGCACTCAAAGCATTCCAGAATAATGTCCAGCACACGATTTGGATCCAAATTAAACTGACCTACAAACATGACAATAATACAAGACAAAATTATTATAAAATTGGTGGGTGAAACATTAATACTGACGTACGTACTCGTAGTGTACAAAAGAAATCTTAATAATAAAGAGCATTTGTTCCATTGAGCCGAGCCCACCCCACCCCCACCCCCAGTCCACGTCCCAAAACATTGTATGCCCAATGTAAAATTGTACCAATCCAGAGAGGGACGCACCCCTAGTCCCCTTTTGGGAGAAAATAAAACTTTTAGCTATTTCTAGTGCAAATTTGGCCATTTGAAAAAATTAGGACTGCACCTCCCCACTTCAAAACCCTGGATACGCCTCTGCGGAAGCGGATCATCCTAAATTAATCCAGGCTTGACCAGCCACATAATCGTAGGATATTTTTGCTTTCCGAACAAATCACCGCAACAAATTAAGGAATTAATTCTATTAAATTGTCGTGTCCCTACTTCTCTCCAAAAGACGGCTCCTTCCCCCCCCCGCCTCATACAAACGTAAAAAATAAAAAGAACCAAAAATAATCTCGGCTTATATACTACCCATAGCCCCCCTCAATTTTTTCTCCTTACCAATCAGACATCTCAGTCTTTCCAGGGCCAGCGAAGGACTGTACTGGGAGGCGGTTTTCTCGGACAATTCCACGATCAGCTTGGAATAGCCCTCGTTTTCCTCTCGCAACAGATTGAACTTCAACTGCTTATAGCTGAAATATAGGGGAAAAAACAGTAAAATTTCCACAAAAACATGACAATTTAAAAGGCAATTTGTATGGGGGGGGGGGGGTTAATCGGCTCACATCGTCGATGCGGGCTCATCCAAAAATGGGGGCATATTTTGGCAAAACTTGTTGCTAATTTTGATGATTACATGACGTGTAAAAAGTACCAAAAATCGCTAATCAAGGGTAAACAAGGCCTTTCAGCTAAAATATATAGTGAAAGCTCTGTAAAAACTTCGACGAGGCAGAAAAGTGTTTCTAAAATTTGGCAATTTCGTGGGTTCAGAGAAGTAGTTTATGGAAATTCAAAAGAAGCCTGATCGAAAAGGGAGGTCACCTACTAGGGGTGCGCTCCGCCACTCAACAGTAAAAATAGGCCACAACACTCTGGCAAAATCTTTAGACAGGATTATACGTACGCAAAACAGTTAACAGAATTTTTTCACCCTCCAATACTAACTAACTTAAATAAATACACGTATATACACATCTTAATTGGACTGACATTTCAGCATGCTGACTGGACCACGTCATTCTCTTAGAATATACATTAATTTTCCAATAGCTGATTCATAGTCAAACTAAAGCTACTGTGGGTTTTGCTTTCAACAAAACCCGTTTCTCGCTCAGTTAATTCATTGACAGCCAAAACTACATCCAATCCAGTCCAATGTTTTACAGACAACTACCTACAATATTCTTGTTTTGGCCTTCACCAGTCGTGCATTCAGGGCATCATCGTAGAGTGATTCAAGACTGGTCTTCAGCATATCCTCAGGCACAACACGCTACAACAGAACATTTCCATCTTATCATACTAGCTAGACAAAATGCTGCCTTCATAGTCACGAACGCATAGAGACGCGGGTCTCACGCCGTTTTAGCCGTCGCTTTAAAATCAGTGGTTATATATGTGCGGGCTGGAACTATGAAATCAACAGAAGTGCTTTGAGAAAAATTCTCCTGGCCATAAACATTTTCGGAAAAGTTCGCACAGACTGTCTATACATCTCAACAAGCAATTCCGTAAGACAGTCTCCGTTTTCAGCCTCCACTTCGCGCTTAGCAAAAAAATGCAGAACATTTTTCTGATTGTTAACATAAACAAACATACAATATACGTACAGATGCGCACAGCTGACAGAAATTCAAAAATCTTTCCTTGGTTTCGGCACACTCTTGAGCCAACACTTCCTGCTCTAAAAGATAAAAATGCCAAAACATTAAATATTAACTCTATATATACATACAGAAAAAACTTTAAAATAAATTAAGACTGCTGCTTTGGTTTGAATGATCTGAATATATATGTACATAAAGTGTTCAGTTAAAACTGAACCTTCTGATGGAAATATTCCCACTTTTAGGGTCCCCCCAACATCATCATCATCCTTGTGGCCAGGCGGTTGAGGAAACCATATTGCCGGGCTAGATACGCCCGGTACCCCCAAGGAAACCCAGGACCCCGGAAGGGTTCTTCCATAGGACAGCCAGACCATCAGAACAGTTCAGGAGCCTCTGCCGGGTAGGCTCCTTTTGAGGACAAGTCAAAATTAGGTGTTCAAGTCGTGTCTCGTCTTCAGTTAGGCAATCAGGGCATAGGGCCGACGGACAGCCGATGGGGTCGATTTGGTTACGGTATTGGGCCAGTAGCAGGCTTTTCCCGGTACGTAAGCGCGACAGGATGATCCTTTGCCTTTTCGAAAGGCCAGATTCCAGCTCAGGTGGAACGGGACCACGATCTTCGAAAATAGTTTTAGTTCTTCCGTGCACAAGCTGTTCTCGCCAAGATTCTGCCGATCGCCTTCTCAGAACCGCCGCCGCGGTCGGCATATCAATGGCAACGGCTTCTTGGGGTAGCTTGCTACCGTTTTTCGCAAGTCTGTCAGCCTGGTGGTTGCCATGGATTCCACAGTGGCTGGGAACCCAAAAGGCTTCCACTCGGATTCCAGACAGCGCCAGGAGATCAAGTTGCTCCCAGATTTCCCATTCCAGTTGGATCATCGTTGTCGGTGGACCGCCGGATAGACGCTCAATCGCCGATAGTGAGTCGCTGAGAATTCTTATTGACGGGCAGTCGTTTAGCTTGTGATTTTGACGGAGCCACCTCAGGCCACGGGAGATTGCGTATAATTCAGCCCTGTAGCTGGAGCATACCTTTCCAGCTGCGAGTGCCAAATGAGTCCGTCTACCGGTTCTATTGTCGATTACGTAGATTCCACTGCCGCCTCTTTCTGTTCCAGATTTAGCGGAACCGTCGGTCCACAGTTCAATCGTGGGAACTGGCAGACTGCGAAGGGTTTCCATTGTCACCTGCTTCCTCTGGTCTGGAGGAAGGGACTTTGGGCAGCGGGTAGCTAGTGAAGCATCCGCCATTACAACCGTTCGCAGGTTCCAAGGGGGCATTGGCGGGAGTAGGTTTATGCTTTCTCGCTGACATCCCGTTAGGCAGGTTGAGTCCACAAACTCAGCAACCGTCGATCGCCAGCAAGGTTGAGATTTCAATTGGCGTTGGCTGGCGGGTTTCTGGTATATCGTTTGGTACCGGAGACTCTGTTGCGGTAGACGTAGACTCCTTTCATAGGCTTTGGCAGAGATAGGTTACTCGGTTCCTGAGAGGAATGACTCCAGCCTCCAGCTGGAGCGCCTCCGTAGGGGAAGATCCATAGCAGCCTGATATGATTCTACAGGCTCTGTTTTGGATTTTCTCGGCTGTCTGGAGGTGGGTGGGCGCGGCTAAAGGCCCCCAGACGCTGGCGCAGTACTCAAGGGCAGATCGCACAAAAGTGATGTAAACTGACCGCAGATCCTCCTTTGATAGTCCCCAATCAGTGCCAGACAAGGCAGACAGGACCTTGATCCGTCCGGCCGATTTTGTCCCCCCAACATCAGCAGGTGCACCCTTGGGTCTCAAATTTTGCTCAGAATGAAAAATTTTCAACAACTGCCGAGATTCGCCGGCGATTTTCCCTATTTTCTCCTTTTTGCTTCCTTCAAAATTAACCGTTACAGTGTATATTCCAAAAATTCCTTGCCCTCGGAATATAGGGGGCCAGTAGGGGGGGGGGGGGTGCGCAACCCAAGACGAATTACTAACAAAAAATAATGAAAATGCCTGTATATAGTCACTAAGACCGTAGCCTTAGTCCGGACAGGAGAGAGCCAATGGGCAATTTTCTTGACGTATATAAAAGACGAATTACTAATTATTTTCCGTGACAAAACACACACAGATACCTGGGTATTGTTTAGGGTTCTTACCGCGGGGGGGGGGGAGCTTCCCGAAGGTTGGTTTAAATGCCAAAATTTAAGCAAACACTAGCGCTATTACGAAAAAACCTCCAGCGACGCTGGAAGTTTTTTTTAAAATTTGCCAAATTTGACTATTTTGACAAAAGTTTAGGCCCCCAAAAAATCCCGGGGCTGAAGCAATATATATATATATATATATATAACTCGATGGGCGATTTCGGGGGAAGGCATTTTCGGGGACCCTGCCCGCCCCCTGGAAACAATACCCTGGACACGACGATGGCGACAACATCATGTCTATACTTACCAAGAACAGACAAAGCGTCTGCGATTGAAGCAGCAAAACCAGCATCGCCATTCTAAAATTACATAATAAATATAAGTTGAGTTAAACAAGAACGACTCCTTGCACAAATACATAGGGGTGGTCTTGCTTGTGAGGGGCAGGTTAAATACTCGAAAGCTCAAAAGCTAATGATTACGTAATTAGTTTGAGGGCACAATTTTGAATAAGATTCCTGAGCCGGAGTATTTTACAATTATTCGTAATCATTTTTTGACGGGCGGTCTTCCAAATTCATTGCACTCAGAGAGCTGGGTGTCCAAAGCTGTCTTGTTCAAAGGATCCAGCAAAGTATAATATATATATATATATATAAGTAACAAAAATGCTCCGCACAAAAGAGGATAATATGTGTGTGTTGGCTGTGTCTATATTATATATATATCATAGGGGTCGCGGCAGCGACCCCTATAATATGTGTGAAAAGTGGCTGGAGACAGTGTAAAATAAGCTGCGCAGAAGCTGCGCAAAATCCTGCGCAGATTTCATGCGCAAATTGTAGAGCACATCGAGTTTAGTATGTGTGTGAAGTTTCAGCCCCGTATCACCTACCGTTAAAAAGTTGCGCCCCGGACCGGTTATGGCGGCGATGTTTTTTTTCCGGTTTCTCCTATTTAATGGTTGTATTGTACATAATGTTCGCCGCTTTCACGTGATCTGCAGCGGTGGGCCAACCTAAAGGGCTATGGGGTCTAGTAGTACCCTCTAAAGAATTTAAGAATCACAACTTTTTTGCGCCGCAGCTGCGCCACAGCGCCGCAGTGGCGCCGCAAAGTCGGCTCATAGCGAAAAGTGACCATTTTTGTGGTCGTCGCTCAGGTCGAACGTTACGAGCTGGAACCGATTTCTTTTTATATTCAGAAATTACATATATTGAACTAACTAACGGTCCAGGTTGCGTTTCTCAATCACTTTCCTAGCGACCACAGTGGCCCGTCAAAGATTGCGAAAATTCGAAAAATGAAAAATCGAAATTTCTCGCTATCTATTTAACTTTGAAAGCTCAAATCTTCCATACAATGGTTTTCTGGCACCGAGAATCGATTCCCGCAGTCAGTTTTACCGTCAGACTTACCCATCTTGCTGGGCTGATTCCACTTTGCCGTCGGGAGGGTCAAGTCGGAAACCTCTTCCTGGAGGTCCATAGTAGGCTCTACCTGGCCTCTCAAAACTTTGTCTATAGGGGTTTTCTGGTGCGCCCAGCTCATTCCCGGTATCCGTTTTGCCGTCCGACGTGTCTATATTGCTGGGCTGGTTTTATTTTGCCGTTTGGAGGGTCACGTCGGAACCCGCTTCCTGGAGGTCCATAGTAGGCTATACCTGGCCTCTCAAAACTTTGTCCATAGGTGTTTTCTGGTGTGCCCAGCTCATTCCCGGTGTTCGTTTTGCCGTCCGACGTACCTATTTTGCTGGGCTCGTTCTACTTTGCCGTTTGAAGGGTCAGTCGGGTGGGAGGGTCAAATGGTCGAAAATAAAGTTTTTCAAAAGTGGTCAAATTTGGTTTCAAATGAAAGCCCTAAGTGAGCTGAGCAAATTTTGTCATAGAACTGCGTACCCAAAGTGGCTGTAGAGTGCTGTGGTGGGGTCGGGTGGGGACTTAGGTGATTTTGGGTCAAAAATAAAATTTTTCAAAAGTGGTCAAATTTGGTTTCAAATGAAAGCCCTAAGTGATCTGAGCAAATTTTGTCATAGAACTGCGTACCCAAAGTGGCTGTAGAGTGCTGTGGTGTGGTGGGGTGGGGACTTAGGCGATTTTGGGTCAAAAATAAAATTTTTCAAAAGTGGTCAAATTTGGTATCAAATGAAAGCCCTAAGTGAGCTGAGCAACGTTTGCCATAGAACTGCACTCCCAAAGTGACTGTAGAGTGCTGTGGTGGGATGGGGTGAGGACTTTGGCGATTTTGGGTCAAAAATAAAATTTTTCAAAAGTGGTAAAATTTGGTATCAAATGAAAGCCCTGAGTGAGCTGAGCAACTTTTGCGGTGTCGGATTTATGCCTTTCTCAACCGGAATTTAAAGAATAGACGTAGGCCCAACACACATATTATCCCCTTTTGTGCGGAGCATTTTTGTTACTTGTATATATATATATATATATATATATATATATATATATATATATATATCGTTTTACATTCCGGTTGAAGAAGTAAAGACAAAGTTTCATAGGCACGTGACGTTATTTGGCACAGCAAGTTTGGGTGGGTGGCTCCATGACAAAAGTTGTTCCGTTCGCATAGGACTTTCATTTGACACAAATTTGACCACTTTTGAAAAATTTTATTTTTGACCTAAAATCGCCTAAGTCCCCACCCCACCCCACCACAGCACTCTACAGCCACTTTGGGTATGGAGTTCTATGACAAAAGTTGCTCAGCTCACTTAGGGCTTTCATTTGATACCAAATTTTACCACTTTTGAAAAATTTTATTTTTGACCCAAAATCGCCTAAGTCCCCACCCCACCCCACCACAGCACTCTACAGCCACTTTGGGTATGGAGTTCTATGACAAAAGTTGCTCAGCTCACTTAGGGCTTCATTTGACAAGAACAAAAAGTGCTCCTTCGTCGCATGTAAAATACATATGAGTCTTCGTAGGCGGGTTGTACATAAGCAAAAACTAGCCTGTAAAATACATATGAGTTCCGTAGGGAGGTTGTAAATTAAGGAAAACAAGTTGCAACTGCTTAACATATGAGCCTGTCCTACAACGAGGCTCATATTGGCGTATGTAATAATACGAATAATTTGCAGATACGTATATATTTTACTTTTATATAAATACATACTGCATAAAGCTTTTCATTACAAATTATCCTGCATATAATGTTGATCAGTCACTATAGTGTGCATATGCTCAATACGGTACGCCATGAGGCGCTCTGACTCACGGCCAAGTGGGAACGCATTCTGCGTGTGTATAATGTGAAAGTGTTTCGTGAATGCATTAGAGGTGTGCCATAGTGTTTCAGGAAACATCAGGTTGCATGTATACAGTTCTGCTTGAGCAGTCGTAGTTCACTTCAGTCCATTTCTTCTGGGCCACAACGTCTATTCATTTTTCCGTAATGAGGATGAAGCTGAGGTTCTTTAATGAGGCTTTAATGTGGAATGCACTGTGACGCCAAGATGAGCCTCGTTGTAGGACAGGCTCATATGTTAAGCGGTTGCAACTTGTTTTCCTTGATTTACAACCTCCCTACGGAACTCATATGTATTTTACAGGCTAGTGTTTGCTTATGTTCAACCCCCCTACGAAGACTCATATGTACGTATTTTACATGCGACGAAGGAGCACTTTTTGTTCTTGTTTTCTATTATTTTATATATGTATGCTCCTGAAGGTATATATAGTCAGGGGGGGGAAGAAAAACACAAATAGGGAAGCAAGCCCCCAACTTTTTCTTCGCTTGGATTTGGATCGGTTTGAGTATACCGTTATGTACCGTGGGCAAATACCTATCTAATCGTCTATTCAAACTTCTCTTATACCTCACTCAGCTTTGGCAGTAACAGGATTTGTCCATGTTTTTTTTACCCGCAAATCGGGGAAAAAAAACATGGTGCGGGGAAAAAAAACATGGCACGGATTTCTACCAACCAACCATTTAGAGTGGTTTAAAAGCATTGTTTCAGCTGTTTTTAGCGTGCAAAACTACCTAGGCACCCTTCTAACCTCACAGCAAGCTTAAAACCCGATTTTTTGGTCAAAATGCTAAATCCGCCGTACCTAACTTGTTTGGGCATGAAACCTGCTGGGAACTGGCCATAATATGCAGAATATCACTAGAAACAAGTTAGTTGTGTTAAAAATTGCAATATTCCATCATTTTTTAAGTTTTTTCAAAATTTTCATTTTTACCATAGAAACTTATGAAACCTGGCATATTGATGCTGCAAATCAAATTTTCGAGCTAGAAGTTTCAAAAATGCTTAAAGTTGGCATATTTTGAGGTTTTTAGTGGTTTTAAAGCATTCTCTTTCCTATAGAAGCATTAGTTACGCCTTCCTGAAGCATACGCAAAAATTTTAAAATTTGGTCACCATGTTTTTTTCCCCGCTCTAGTGGACCCAATGTGGGGGAAAAAAACATGGTCAATTTTTTTTACTGGGTGTACGCAGGGGAAAACCACTATTGCCATGTGATAGAGCAAGTCAAATTATGCCCGCATGCCCATTTATAGTAGCCAAAGTTTGATAGTTGGTTAGATATAGACTTGCAAACTTTCGAAAATCCTTAGCATTTTGGCCAATTTTGGGAGGTCAACTTTGGTCAAGTACTGTACTTACAGAATCAAACTTAGAAACCAATCTGGTACTGTAGGGTATACTTCTAGACTTGCTCTTTCTAATGGGCTATACTAGGCAGCTGCACCTGCTATGGTTGGGGAGTAGGCGACCATGTTTTTTTTCCCCTTCTTTTCCGTCATGTTTTTCCCCCCTCTGACTATATATGTGTATATATAGATATCTTTCAACAGTAGCAAGCAAGCCAACCACAGCACCCCACAACCACTTTGAGCATGCAGTTCTATGACAAATGTTGCACAGCTCGCTCAGGGCTTTCATTTGGTACCAAATTTGACCACTTTTGAAAAATTTCATTTTTGACCGAAAATCGCCTAAGTCCCCACCCCACCCCACCACAGCACTCTACAGCCACTTTGAGCATGCAGTTCTACGACAAAAGTTGCTCAGCTCGCTTAGAGCTTTCATTTGGTACCAAATTTGACCACTTTTGAAAAATTTCATTTTTGACCGAAAATCGCCAAGTCCCCACCCCACCACAGCACTCTACAGCCACTTTGAGCATGCAGTTCTATGACAAAAGTTGCTCAGCTCGCTCAGGGCTTTCATTTGGTACCAAATTTGACCACTTTTGAAAAATTTCATTTTTGACCGAAAATAGCCTAAGTCCCCACCCCACCCCACCGCCACCACAGCACTCTACAGCCACTTTGAGCATGCAGTTCTATGACAAAAGTTGCTCAGTTCGCTTAGGGCTTTCATTTGGTACCAAATTTGACCACTTATGAAAAATTTCATTTTTGACCGAAAATCGCCAAGTCCCCACCCCACCACAGCACTCTACAGCCACTTTGAGCATGCAGTTCTATGACAAAAGTTGCTCAGCTCGCTTAGCTCTTTCATTTGATACCAAATTTGACCACTTTTGAAAATTTTCATTTTTGACCCCATGACCTCCCACCGACCTGACCCTCCAGATGGCAAAGTGGAACCAGCACAGCAAGATGGGTGGGTCAGACGGCAAAACGGATGCCAGGAATGAGCTGGGCTCACCAGAAAACCCCTATAGACAATGTTTTGTCAGGCTATGTACAGTCCTATATGGTGTTCCCGGAAGTCGGTACCGACCGGACCCTCCAGACGGCAAGTGGAACCAGCACAGCAAGATAGGTGGGTCAGACGGCAAAACGGACACCGTGAATGAGCTGGGCGCACCAGAAAACCCCTATAGACAAAGTTTGGAGAGGCAAAGTAAAGCCTACTATGGACCTCCGTGAAGCGGTTACCGACATGATCCTCAAACGGTCAAGTGGAACCAGCCCAGCAACTTGGGTTACTCGGGCAGCAAAACTGATAGCGGGAATCGATTCTCCGTCCCAAAAAACCTTTGTATGCAAAATTTGAGCCACCCATGTAGCAAAATAAGTGAAAAAATTAAGTTCAAAGTTCGACCCAAAATTCACCAACTTTGGCCGGCCAGTACCGAAAAATTACGCACGAAGACGGAAAATCATATAGCATTTGAACGACCCCGATATGTGTACTGTTTAACCATATAGTCAGTATTGCCCCATATATAGCCCAATCTGACTTATTAAGGCGCCTTTGAAGCATACTTTTTGGCCATTTTTGGCCCCCAGCCAAAAATCTTTTCCGGCCCTGGGGGGCATAAAAACTAGCTTATTTTCTTATTTTTGATTTGTACTACAAGAATATATATATATGGGTTTCATAGGCAAAAATTTTTCTATCTGTAGTTATTCAAGCTACAAAACCCCCTTATGAGACATCAAAAGCGAGAAACCGGAAAAAACATCACTCTCGTAAGCGATTTTTGGCATAACTTTTTAACGGAAAGTGGTACGGGGATGAAACTTCAGGATCATACTAAACTTGGCACGTACAATTTTTTGCGCACATAATCTGCGCAGCCTTGTTTTACACGGTCATTCGACCATTTTCACTCATATTATAGGGGTCGCTGCCGCGACCCCTATGATACCAAATTTGACCACTTTTGAAAAATTTTATTTTTGATCCAAAATCGCCTAAGTCCCCACCCCACTCCACCACAGCACTCTACAGCCACTTTGGGTATGGACTTCTATGACAAAAGTTGCTCAGCTCACTTAGGGCTTTCATTTGATACCAAATTTGACCACTTTTGAAAAATTTTATTTTCGACCACTTGATCCCCCACCCGACTGACCCTTCAAACGGCAAACTGGAACTGGCTTATTTTTACTGGGGGGGGGGGGGGGGGGCGGGGTCGCCCCCCATTCGGCGACCCCCCCCCCATTCGATGAGCCCCCCCCTCCAGGAAATGCCCCCCCATAAATTCCGACCTCCCCCCCAAAACCCCAAAATTGCCAAATTTTACCGTTTTTACCCTAAATTTTCAAAAATTTTTCCGGCTTCGCCGGATTTTTAACGAAATTTTCACTATTTTAGCCTAAAAACCACTTAAAATTATTCATTTTTTAGCGATTTTTACACATTTTTACACGAAAAACCCGCAAAAATTCGAAAATTTTTTCCAAAATGTACCCCCCCCCATTTTGGGTCAGCCCCCCCCCCCCATCGATGGGGGGCCCCCCCATGAAGCCCCCCCATAAATTTTTGCCTAAAAATAAGCCAGTGGAAACAGCCCAGCAATATAAGTACATCTGAAGGCAAAACGGATACCTGGAATGAGCTGGGCGCACCAGAAAACCCCAATAGACAAAGTTTTGAGAGGCCAGGTAAAGCCTACTATGGACCTCCAAGAAGCGGTTTCCGACTTGACCCTTCCGACGGCAAAGTAGAACCAGCCCAGCAAAATAGGTACGTTGGACGGCAAAACGGACACCGGGAATGAGCTGGCGCACCAGAAAACCCTTATAGACAAAGTTTTGAGAGGCCAGGTAAAGCCTACTATGGACCTCCAGGAAGCGGTTTCCGACTTGACCCTCCCGGCGGCAAAGTGGAACCAGCCCAGCAAGATGGGTGGGTCTGACGGTAAAACTGACTGCGGAAATCGATTCTCCGTGCCAGAAAACCCTTGTATGGAAGATTTGAGGTTTCAAAGTTGAATAGATAGCGAGCAATTTCGATTTTGCATGTTTCGAATTTTCGCCATTTTTGATGGGCCACTGTGGTCGCTAGGAAAGAGATAGAGACACGCAACCTGGACCGTTAGTTAGTTCAATATATGTAATTTCTGAATATAGGAAAAAATCAGCTCCAGATCGTAACGTTCGACCTCGTTCGTTCGATATATATATAATACGTACGTATACGTATATACAAACGTACGTATAAATACAACTTTTAACGTATTACATACAATTTAATTATATTCATTAGATTATAGAAACATTGCAAGCCTTTGCAAACAAAATAATATATATACACAACAGAAGTAGAGAGTTTTTTACAGGGGAGGAGGACCCATCCTCCGAAATTGTTTCCTTTACAGAATTTTGCTTTTTGGGATATCCAAGATAAAGAACTCTCAAGAAACAAAATTTTAAAAAAAACTAAAAACTGACCACAGCCTTTTCAAACTCCTTAATCGTCTCATCCGGATCAGCAGTCTTTGACAAAACTTGACGACACAAATTCAATGCCAACATTCCACCTGTAGCACAAAGTACAGATATATATAATAATTTATATATACAATACAACAGAATTTACTACACAAGCAAAAAGTAATACCTGCCCACATATTCCCACGCCCGTCCCATCCCGACTTTCGGGAAGGTTGTAGGAGGGCCCAGTCCTCCCCCGACTCCCCCTGACACACCTACAAAGTTGGCACCGTATATATAATCCGTTTCCTCAAAAAAACAAGACTTTGTTGGTTTAGTCGTTTGTACACCGTTTAAGGTGGTGATTCCGGCGAGGGGTTGGAAAACAATTTTTGGGGAAGGGTCCCCTACCCCCCCCCCCAAACACACCTGAGGTGGGGGTTTGAAAAAAGTAGGGAAGGGGTATGACAAAAAAGGGGAGGGGTTCGAAAAAATTCGACTTGGGGGGAGGGCGAGGGGTAAGAAAAATTTTCGAGGGGGGGAGGGGTCGGCGGGCGACCCCATACATTTGGGGGGAGAGGTTCCCCCAAACACACCTATGCCGATGCACCATACCACCCCCAGATTTTTTTACATACAGATACAGTATATACCACCCCTCCCCAGCCCCAGTGATCTTTGAACCCAAAAATTTGGCTGAAAATGATCTATCATATTTTGAAAATTATTCTCGAAATTTGGCTTAAAATCACTTTAAACGGTGTAAAAACGCCTAAAACCTTAGAAAGGAGGCTTATTTTGAAGGAAAAAAGGGTGAGTACAGGAAATTTTGCATTTTTTGAAATTTCTGAGGTCCAACCTCGGCACTTATTTAGATGGGGGGTGGCGATGTTTTTCGCGTTGTTCCCCTTAAAGGTTCCAAAAAATTTTTGTCTTCCATTTGGCAAAGTTGCCCCTAGAGCATAGGTGTGGCTGGGCAAAAAATCTGGGAGGGGGGTTCCGACGGAGGGTGGGGGGACCCCCCTCCTAAATTTTCGATTTTATGCCATTTTTGGCCAAAAATCTGGGGGGGGGGGTAGCAAAAATCTGAAAATCTGGGGGGGGGTCGCCAAAATTTGTCATTTTGGTGGGGGGTCTCCCACCCCCCCATAGGTGTAACGGGGATTTGGGTTGGGGGGGGGCCCCCGGCCCCCAGAAATTGGGGGCGGGCCCCCTTTTTAGACCTCCCCCAAACCCCCCCCCCAAGACCCCCCCCCCAAACCTCCCCCAAAACAATTTTTCAATTTTTATGCCAAAAATCGCATTTTCAGCCATTGCTAATGCCGAAAAACATGAAATCATTAAGTAATTTTAACATTAGACAGTGCTTTTAAACTCGAAAACTTGATTGCCAACATGTTTCTGCGTCCAGAATAAGGTTAATATTGAGTCTAGAAGTCCATAAAACCGTTATAAAAGTGTATTTCTCGCGATAATAAACACGTTAAGCCAAAAATTTGGACTTTTGGAAAAATTTTGAAAAATTTACCCTAAAAATACTCGATTTTTGGCCAATTTTTCGCGCCTTCGGCGCGACTACCCCCCCCCCCCAGTTGGGGGGGGGGGGGGGGGGGGGGCCCCCAAAAATTTTTGGGGGTGGTTTGTAAAAATGGCTGGGGGGGGTTACCCCCCCCCCCAAACCTCCCCCCAATTACACCTATGCCCCCCCCTAACACCATAGGTGTACCACCTGTTTGGGTTGGGGGGGAGTAGGTCCAAATTTGGCTCGGGGGACCCCACCCAAATCCGAAATTTGGGGGGGGGGAGGACCCCCCCTATACTGTACCCAAGTTTTTTTAGCTAAAAATGCTCATTTTTCAATGTACAGTACATTAAACGTACTCAAAAGCTTCTGTCAATAGTTTTCGTATGCGAAAATAGGGCTTGAAAATTGACAAATTTGCACTAAAATATGCCTAAATTAGCCCAGATTGTGGTTTATAATTGCGTATATTATCTTCTAATTGCTATAAATAACCATCTTTAGCTGTTTATAGGTGATTTATAGCCTATTTTTCAGATTTTTTTCCAAAAATTTTCAGAAGTTGCAAAAAATTTTTTCAAAAATTTTGCATTTTTTACTTGGTTTGGACCCAAGTTTAGGGGGGGAGGAGGGTTTGAGCTCGGCTTGGGGGGGGGGAGTAGTTGAGGTCGGGTAGGTGGGGGGGAGGGAGGGAGGCCTGGCCTCTCCGTGGGGGGTCTCACAGGGGACAAACTGTAGCCTGGTACACCTATATGTAACACACCTATGCCCTACAGTAAATAGAACTATACATAGGTGTGGCTGGGCAAAAAATCTGGGGGGGGGGGGTTCCGACGGAGGGTGGGGGGACCCCCCCTAAATTTTCGATTTTATGCCATTTTTGACCACTTTTTGGCCAAAAATCTGGGGGGGGGGGGGTACAAAAATTCTGAAAAAATGGGGGGGGGGCGCCCAAATTTGTAATTTTGGGTGGGGGGGTGCCCCCCCCTAACACATCTATGGAACTATATATGATTTGTGATGACATGAGCCGATCCCCCCACCCCAAAACTCGTCAAAACCTGTTCTGACTTTTAAAGCCTAACAACGGTCCCAGAATTTTACAAATTTGGAATCCAGGATAAATGAATAATCTACACTAAATTTATACATCCACATATGCTGTATCTCACCTCTTCAGCTCAAGAAAAACAAAATCTCAAGAAATCAAATTTTGTTCCATCTGCAGATCCCATCCACCACTGCTCCGAAAGGTAACTTTTTATAGTCGCATCTGCTCAATTCAAGTGAGCGGACACGACCAGTATGATCCTTTGCTACACTGACGTGAAGCTAGCGAAAACTATAATATTGTGAATTGCTGTTTATGTACAATTGCACAAACTCGCTAACTCGATAAATTAAAATGACATTCTGCTTTCCTTCCTTTGCTAGCGAATGGGATAGTAGTTACTCGAACACTCCAAACATAACATGGAAAATATATTGCATGGTCGTCAAGTCTAATCAACCAGAACAGCAATTTGGGATTGTCTAAAATTTTCGGTATTTTACACATTATTTACACTGAAGTTTCTATCTACATCAATTTAGGGCTGCTTATTCGATAACACGTAATATTGCAAAAGCTTTGTAATAATTGCAAAAAATTTCTTTTAAGTAGATCCCATGTCACTGTATGAAATCATTTGTAAGTGATTTTATCAATTTTGCATTTGCAGCTAGAATTCCTATTCAATGGCTACAGTGTTTGCACAAGTAAATAGAGGTTCAGAATTTCTTTAAACCTGTATAAAAGTACCAGTATACGCCTGAACGACTATTGTGATTTTGAACCTGTTCGATATTCGGATGAACCACAAGTCCTTCGATTTTATATCTGCTGTTTTATAAACGTTCTTATTCTCATTATCAAGAGTACACAATGATAAGGGTATGACAAACGTCACACTCTATGGAGTGAAGGCCAAAATTATGCTGTGCGCGCTAGCGGCGGACCCCCCCCCACGAATTGATCTAAATGGGTACATAGTCCCAAACGGAGGTCGCTCACTCGCTTATTGTAAACCTATGTGTCAAACATACACGTTTAAACCCCCTTCCCAAATTGGGCCCCTGCCAATTTCAAGGTGTAATCATACATTGAGCGAGCCCCGCTTCAACCCCGTACCCACATAGGGTTTAGGTAGATCGGGCTGATATTTTCAATGTTTTTAGGAATGCGCCATCCGGGAATTCTCCTGTGTCGCCGATGACAGGACGTACCTGGAGGAAGACGATGAAACTTCTGATTTATTTTCCATCCATGTGCAGGCAAAAGGCAGACCAATCCAGATCACTAACGTCTGCTTTCGGCCGAGAAGCCTCGAAACCGGTAGTGGATTAAGGTTGGTTTGACTCTCATATTGCTTGCGTGGTACTGGTTCTACAGATAGAAAATCCAACCAATAGGAAACGGCCTACGCTCGGCCGTGGAACCTCGGAACTGGTAGTGGAATAAGGTTTGTTTGACTCTGGTGTTGCTTGCTTGGTACTGGAACTACGGACAGAATTCTCCAGCCGACAGGCAACGGCCGTATTACAACAGGCAATAAAAAAACTATGGCCTGTATCAGCGACAGAAAGTTTTTGATCCCTCCTACCTGCCTGCTGGAAGCAGGGCAATCATTGGCGGAGATCCCTTCCAGTCCATGGACAGACTGGGGGGAAGCAGTTGAGGAATAGCTATCCTCCAGCTCCATGCAGATTGCAAACTGTTTGAAGCCCATTCGCGTCAGCCCCACCAAACTGGGGGTCAATCATCTCTAGACCTGACGTTACTCCACCCAGCCTGTGACATCAAATAGAACTGGCATGTGCCAAAGACACGCGGGTGCGTCCTGGATCATTTATCCAATCATCTGTGCCATCAACCTGACTACCGAACTGAATGTGCTCCGTGCTGCTAAGTACTACTTGTAATGTTACGGATGAAGTAAAAGCCAAAAAGTTAAGAAAACTCATTAAAATCATGAATCGCGATCTGTATCGGAATTGTTATCGTTGTTACTTTTGGAATCAGTTATTCAGGACCTAGAATGTAGTGTGTGAACGTCCAAGCAATCTTTGTAATTATCCATTGTTCTCGTGAATACCAGAGTTGCCAGCCGGTTCAAATCACTCAAACTCACTAAATGGGACATAGGTTCTAGCGTGGTTAAGAAACCAGGATTATCATAGTGTTAGGACACGAATAAACAGCGCAAGAAGAGAATAGGAACTCAGTAGATTCTAGGTGAAAGAAATAAGGTTAAAAATAGCGTTATAATCTGCGTAGGTAGTGCCAGAATAGGATAGGAACCCGGCATAATATGAGCTAATAAGGTTTGATCAGGGCTAACTATTAACGGAGAGGTCGTTACCACTCCAGGGTCAGTAATAGGCCCCAACTATAGCCTGTGATCAACTAACGGAGGAGTCGTTACTCTTCCCCCAGGCCTTAACGGGCCTCCTGTTGTTTGAAAATGGTTCAAAATTTCATTTAAAGTAAATTTATACTAGTGAAGAGGAAAGTTATCAAAAGGCATCACTCGAAAAGTAGTGAATTATTACAGAAATTGCAGTTAAAAATAACATATACGGTAGTACGTTGGAAGATGGGTCATTTAAACTTTAGTATTCGTAGCTAGGTTCATGAAATATGGTTTTGGAGCACTAATATGTGCTAGTTAGGCCTAATTAGTGTTAATTAGGCAATAATTAATGAATTTTGACAATTTTGAGTGAAAATATAACTTAGGCTCATCTAGAAGAGCAATTTCTTCCGCAGTTGTAATACGTAACT
>JASAND010021732.1:0-10505 GCA_030248195.1 Trissonchulus latispiculum
GGTGTTTTTTGCATAACACTAGTAGTTGGTCTATATTGCAACTGGATTCAGTTAATAACCTGGAATAAATTTAAGTTTTTGTTTTTATGGTTATCTATTGCCTCTTTATAGAGTTGGAATAAATTTATGTGTGTTTCACCTTGGCGGATTTCGTTTTCGAAATCTTGCAACTTGCATATTATGCTGCTAGTGCTCATTTGTCTGAATCACCGTGTTTGTTTTTATCTCTATAATTGTACGCTTGTTGAGATGGTTTCCTTTTTGTGGTAACCTGACGTAAGTTCTTTTCACCGGCAGCCAATGGATACATTGTAGCCGAGTAGATTAGATGATAGGAAAACGTTTTTACTAACCAAGAGTCTCGTTTTGTCTGCTGACAGTACAGGATGTTTGGGAAAATTTCTTTTGACGCTTGTTGATGGCTAGAACTTGGATAGGTACTGTAGATAGTGTCAAGCTTTTCCAATTTGTTTTGTTTTGGTATATTGTTGTGTCGTATGTTTCTAAGTCAAATCAAGATTATAATTATGTAATGCAAAATCTCATTTGTATTGTATAATTGTGTTTGTTTAGTATATAGTGTTCATGTGCTTGTTGAGGTTAAACTTTTGACATTAACGGTGTCACTATGAACTTTTGTCCACTGTTTAGCTGGATTTTGTTAATTACCGGGATTGACTGTTGATCACATTTCCTACCATAAATAAAGCACATTAATTATATCAAGAGTATAATGATAAAAAGAGTGGGAAGCTTAGCCCTTCCTAATGGAAATGATTTGCCGGATGTTAGGCACGTTAAGGTAGAAGTCTCCGGGGCTTGTTTTCCTCTAACCGTTGTTCAGCATGTGTTTATATGAGTTTGAACTAAAACGCATCTGATTGGTCAATTTCCTACTTTTTGTCCAATTTATGTGTATAAGGGGACCCCCCGCCGAGATCTCAGGTAGGTCACGCTTAGAGTTGTTAAGCGTGTGTTTATAGGCAGTCGAAATGACATGCACTGATGAGGATTACGGTAGCTAAGTACTTACTTGTAAGTAGCTACAACCTTTCAGTTCTACTGCATATTAGCACACGCTTAACAACGCTTAAACACATAAATTTGACATAAGATAGGAAATTAGCCAATCTGATGCGTTTAGTTCAAACACCTATAAACGATTGCTGAATAATGGTAAGTAGGCTCCAAGATTTCCGTCTTTATGTGCCGAGCATTTCGCACGCCATATCCATTGGGAAGGGCTAAGCTTCCCACTCTTCCTAACATATACTTTTCAAGATATTGTGCACTCTTTAACTCACTAGCTAACTCAATGACTCGCTACCCTATTTTTGGTTTGATTATGTGCGAAAAATTGACCTGCCTGTGACCACGTTCGGAGATTGTTATGTATTTTATTCTTGATTTCTGCTCATTTTGAAGTTTTAACTGTTTAACTGTTCATTGTGTTTTGTGTAGATTGGTTGTTTAGTCTATCAGGTTTTCAAAACTGTGTGTTCTCTGTGGTCTTCGTCTTTGTTCCCTGCCAGGATTTACGAAAAAATTTGAGGGGGATGACTAATCATCGGGACGAGGGAATAAAGATTTAAAATCCTTTCCCATACTAACTGTACAGTGTACTCCAAATCTTCATGTTACCTCAACTTTGGTTTCTATGCCTTCTTATTTAGACATGCTACGTAGAACAAAGTTGACACGGGATAAACCTAAATCTGGAGGTCTTTGGAGCAGAGAGACTCTTGAAGTGAAGAACAGACAATAGTGCAGGTAATGTTGAACACAAAGTTATGCAGAAAGTAATATATAACCAAGCAGTAATCGAATTGAAGGTAAAAAGAATATATAAATAAATATCACCTATTAGGACTTTGATTTCGACTTTTTCAAAATTTTGATTTTTGATACAAGGCCGATTTCTGGAATATTGATTTTTGATGCAGGTGACAATTCTCATAATTTGGATTTTTGATTTTTGATGCACCAACAATTTTCAATAATTTTGATTTTTTTATTTTGAATCAAAAATCGCATCAAAATTAATTCTGATTTTTGATCATCAAAACAGCCCTATTACATATAAAATTCTGAACTGACCGAAGAGTTGATTTAATTTCTAACAAAATTGGAACGCAGTTCGGGTATGTAAATGGTCGTTTTCCCCCAATTTGTCCGAGGGTAAAAGCATTTTGGTCCTCCCCGACCTCTACCTGACTCGTGTGCACCGGGATTTTCTTGGATATTTGGAACTTTTGTTAATAACCAGATATACAATGTGTAATGTAACTTCGACTCTGGCAAATATGTACCTTTCCTTAATGCATTCAATATTTTTGAATGAAACTTTGGTCTAAAAGGAACTATCGTCAACTGATTTAACCAGTTGGAGAGTTTCTGTTCGCATGTATGGGTTAAATGATTAGGTAAATTAGTAGGAGTGTTAGTTTGTGCTTTGAATTTAGTTAGAGACTAAGTTGAAATCAAATATCATAGGCCCTATTTCTTTAAAGATTAAACGGATTAGATTAAAATTAATCAGCATTAAAGAAATAGCACCTCAGATTAAACGGATTAAAATTTAACCCAGCGAGTTAGACGAGTTAAACGGATTAAATTTAATCCTATTTCTTTAATGCACCTAGGATTAAAATTTTAGTCTAATCCTGTTTCTTTATTCACACTTCGGATTAAAAACTCAACGAGTTAATTTTAAACCAACCTGTTTAATCGCTGTTTCTTTAAAGATTAATTTTAATCCGTTTAATCCTCCGCCTGCATTTTCAACTAACTTTTAATCCTCGTGCAGCTACGCGGATTAAACGGATTAAAAGTTGGCGGATTAAAACTTTTAATCGCTATTTCTTTAATGGCGGATTAAATGGATTAAAATCAACTCGTTTAATCCGCGGATTAAAAATGGTCGGATTAAACGAGTTAATTTTAATCCGTTTAATCCGTTTAATCCTGCATTAAAGAAATAGAAATTAAAACATTAATCCGGCTGCTTTTTAATCCGTTTAATCCGACCATTTTAATCTTTAAAGAAATAGGCCCATAGTGTAAATTTGACTGTTGTGTTACATATTAAAGGGACCTGTGTTACTAGCCATAATAGTTGGATAGGGCTGGATTACTAAGTTTATGAGAAATGTGTGATGGAATGGAATCGCAGCGGAATTAAAGAAAGGATGTTACGTTAAGCAATACAAAATCCATTCTAACGCCATTTCATAATCGCTCCGTATCCGCAACTATCGAACCTCTGAAATAAAAAACTGCTGATGATTTTTAAAACATTGCTGTTGGAAAAATTTAAAATAATGATAATTAAAACCTGCACACAGCGGATAGGCTCGAAAGGGTTCAGAAATTGAGTTGCTTTTATTGGAGGCTAGCAATTCAGAAGAGCCATGCCCACTGGAAAATAAGCACAAACCAAGCGTTGAAATGTGGAGACCACCGGCGCATTGGCGTTTAAGTCTGTCTAGATGGGCAGCACATGGATGAAAGTTAGTGTTGTCTGGTCGGACAAGAGTAGAGCAGGCCTTTTTCGCCAAGGGCCAATTTCATAGCAATTGCAAGTTGCAAGTCCGCTTGTACACAAGCAGCAAGTAAGTGTTTCATAAAACTCGCTGGAACACTCACTTGCAAGTGCGAGTAAAGTCGTCTCCAATTCAACGACGCCCGCCTCTCCGTGGTGGATCGGAGGCTAGTCCATTGGAAGAAGCGAAACGGATGTCATCATCGGGGCTCCCCCAGGGTCGAGCCTCCCTGCCTATGTCGGCGACAAGCATCCCAACAACCTGGCTCCCTGTCCTGGGCCGTTCGGGTTTTTCTTAGCTGGGGTCGGTAATCCGGCCTACTGGCCCCAGCTCCTACTCCTGGCCGGAGATGTCGAAAGGAACCCAGGTCCTTGCTACCCATGCGCTGTGTGTCAACGGCCTGTTGGATGGAAGAACTATTCTATCCTATGCTGTGGCTGTAACTTGTGGGTGCACCGTACGTGCTCTGGTCTTACTGCTGCCGAAATCAACGCCCAAATCGAAACGCCATGGTATTGCCCCGACTGTCCCTCGTCCTCCTCCAGCCCCAGCCCTCCAGTCCCGGGAAGACAGACCCCAATCCAGGAGTAACCTGTCCAAGTGAGTCCCCCCAGACTGAGGCGCAGGCGGCGCAAACGCAACAGCAACCTCGCCACCCTCCCAGTTCAGCCGATCCGCGTTATGCAGTGGAACGCAAACGGCGTTTCCCAGAAAAAAGAGGAGCTAACCCAGTTCCTCTGTGCAAACCAAATCGACGTTGCCCTGATCCAGGAAGCCAACCTTCCATCCGGCTCTAAATTCCGAATTCCGGGGTACTCTGTCCATGCCAAAAACCGGACTGCCCCTCGCCAGGGAAATCAGCCGAGAGGTGGTGGTCTTCATATCCTGCTGAGGGACGGGATCCAGTTTACTCTGGACGACGAACCTGGTACCTCCCCAGAGGACCTGACCACTGAATATATGGCTGTCACAGTTTTCTGGAACGGATCTAAATTGAAACTGGTCAATTTGTATATACCCCTATTCGCGGTGGGTAGCACGACAACCGAGTGCAAAAATTTGATCCTACATATCTGCCGGCCGGACCCGGCATCTTTGTAGCTGCGGACTGTAATGCCCATTCCCCCGTATGGGACAACCACAACCATGAGCCTGATGCCCTGTGCTCGCTCCTGGAGGACTGGTTGTCGGACAAATCTATGGCGGTTCTGAACAACGGAGACCCTACCCGACTACCGTTTGGCGCCGGCAGCGCCACTGCTCCTGACGTCACCATCTTTCACGCCAGCCAATTTGCGGGCACTGTCCGGGTGAAATGCTGCATAACCCAGCCAAATGGAACTTCCGAAAAGCTGATTGGACTTTGTACAAGAGGCTGATTGCGGAAGATCTTGCCTCCGTAAATCCTGCCGACCAGCAGTCAGTCAACGCCATGCAGAAGCTGCTTACTGCAGCAATTCTCCGTCCTGCTGCTAAAGCTATTCCTAAAGGTCGGCGGTCAAATCCAAATTCCTGGTAGGATGAGGAATTGGCCCGTGCAGTAGAAGAACGACAAGTGGCTAGAAATCAGGCCTTCAATGATCCATCGCTGAGACCAATCTGGAGGGGAAAAAGCAAACCGAGTCCGATCTCTGGTTCGGAAGAAAAAGGCTGCTGCTTGGCAGTCGTTCGCCAGCGAACTGGACTCCCACTCTGACCCTAGACGCGTCTGGCAAGTCCTGGGGGCGATAAATGGTAATCGGACCAGAGCTTCACCTGGCGAAGGAATCAGGGACGGTGAAAAGCTTGTCACGGGCAACAAGGACAGAGCAAATGTATTCATGAAGATCTACCGACAGGTCAGCAAACTCAACTTGGAGAAACAAGACCGACGGCAGGCCAAGTTCTATGGAGATGAAGTGAAAGAAAGATGCCATCTGGACCATACCTCTCCCGGGATATGTGCACCTTTCAGTCTGTCCGAGCTGTCGGATGGTTTGAGGGCGCTGAAGCCCCGGAAAGCTGCTGGACCTGACCTGATTACAAACTAAATGCTGACCCATCTGCCTTCGGACGGTCTAAACTGTTTATTGACCATCTTCAACAAGTCGTGGTCAAGCGGATCCGTTCCAGCTGTCTGGCGCAAGGCAGTCATCGTACCAATTCTGAAGAAAGGCAAGCCTGCGGACCAGATATCCTCCCACCGCCCCATCAGTCTAACTAGCTGCATCGCCAAACTTCTGGAACGGCTTATCAAGAACAGGCTTGAAAATTGGCTCGAAACCAGACATGTGCAGGAGGGGAAGTTCTGGGGGGGTGAAGGGCGGCCGAAGGCCGCCGAAAAACCGGATTTTTCCGGTTTTTTACTGGAAAAATCCGGATTCTGGGGGGGTGAAGGACCCCTCTGGGGGGGGGGTGAGCTCAGGTCTGGGGGGTGAAAACCCCCCCCCAAACCCCCCTCCCAAGCACACGTATGCTCGAAACGTCCGGAAAGCTGTCACCCTGGCAAGCCGGATTCCGTCGCCATAGATCCACCGAAGACCAGGTGCTTCGAATTGCCCAAACTGTTGCAGATGATCTCCAAGCCAAGCCTGGCAAGCGGACGGTACTAAGTCTTATCGATTTCAGCCGTGCTTTTGACAGAGTCTGGACCCTGCACTCCTATGGAAAATGAAACAACTTCAAGTTCCAGGATGCATCCTCCTCTGGATCAGGGAATTCCTGTCGGACAGAAGAGCCTCCGTCATGATCAATGGAATCACTGGCAGATCTAGAAGGCTGACTGCTGGAGCTCCGCAGGGTGGCGTGCTCTCGCCACTGCTCTTCCTCCTATTCATAAATGACATAACGGCTGATCTGCCTCAGGGAGTCAGAGTCTCCCTATTCGCTGATGATCTCGCTCTTTGGCAAGTGACAGCTCAGCTGACCTAGCGGCGGCCCGCCTACAAAATGCCGTAGACCACCTCCAGAACTGGGCAACCAAATGGAAGATGGATATCAATGTATCCAAGTGCGAGGTTGCCTTCTTCTCAAAGGATCCTAGCGAAGCCAAATATATACCAAGACTCAGTCTTGGTGACCAAGATCTGCCATTCAACCCAACACCAGTATTCCTTGGGATCACCTTTAACAGAACTCTCAGCTTCACCGCCCATGTCCGCAGTCTTATGACAAGGATCAAAAAAATGATCAACACCCTGCGAGTCCTCAGCGGTACCACTTGGGGGTGTCAGCGAGAGACCTTCCGGACTCTATATCTGGGCTTCATTAGATCAGCCCTGGATTACTGCGGCGGAGCCTGGCTTCCATACACGACCAAATCCAATCTGAAAAGACTGTCCACCTTTGAAAACGAAGCTGCTAGAATCATCACCGGATGCACAAAGACAACACCTACTAACTGCCTCTTGCTGGAAGGAAATCTGCAACCCACAGCTATCAGGAAAAATCAGCTTGTTGCAATCACCTACGAGAAGGCTTTACGTACAGCCCCGGACAACCCAACTCGGGAAGTTGCTACCAGCCAAGTCAGGCAGCGCCTCAAATCCCTCACAGGATGGCGTACCTGCGCCCTGGAGACTGTCGAGGCTGCTGGCCTGGACACGGTCCCGAGAGAGCCACTCCCACCTCCGGCTCCTCCACCTTGGCTACAGCAGGTAGTCCGTGCCGAATTCCACAACAATCTCATCAGGACTGTTCGGAAAACTGATAGCGCCCAGCGGAAACTATCCGTGGCCCTGGAGACCCTGGAAGCGCTCCCACCTGCTGACCTTATAATCTGGACTGACGGGTCTGCCGTCGGTGGAAATCGGAACGGTGGAGCTGGGGTGATCCTGGATTTTGTTGCTGAAAATCGGACAGAAACGGTTGCTTTGGCCACAGGATCTTTCTGTTCCAGCTATTCTGCTGAAATGAAGGCTATCAGGTCTGCTCTTGCCTGGGTAGCCGATTCCGAGGACTGTCGTCGGATGAACTCGATCCGTGTCTGCACTGACTCCAGGTCGGCCGTTGACAGACTTGCAACTGGCCCCAGTAATCAGAAGGACCAGACTGGCTTGGAAATTTGGAATCATCTCCAGTCGCCTAGTTTTGCCGGGAAAACTATCCGGTTCCAGTGGGTGCCAAGCCACTGTAGCCTAGACAGAAATGAACAGGTCGATCAGCTAGCCAAAACTGGATCCGGACTGACCCAAGACAATGTCCCTATAGACCTAAAAACGACAAAGGCGGTCATAGTCAGATCGATGACTGACACTTGGAAACAGTCAGTTAGCCAGCGCGGAAGCTTTGAACTATCACTGGAGGCAAGGCGAGACTAGGAAATTGGTCTGAGCCGTTTGGAGCACAGAACTTTAGCTCAGCTTCGCTCCCACGGCCACTGCCCCTATCTGGCTTCCTACAGACATCGCTTCAATCTGGACAACCGGGGTCCTCTTTGTCCCCGGTGCGAAGAAGAAGAAGAAGAATAAACCCCACAACACCTATTGGAGAAATGCACTGCCCTTACCCAAATCCGTCTACAAACCTTGGGTACTGGTGCCGAAATTGGGATGCTTGCCGCTGATCCTGTCAGGGTGGCAAATTTTCTGAGAGAGTGCGGTTTCTACGGAGACCGCCTGATATAATGAGAAAACCATTGGTGCCCGGAGAGAAGAAGAAGAAGAAGAAGAAGAAGAAGAGTAAAGTCGTCTAGTAGATTTTAACTAGAAGATTTTCAAAAAACTGGAATCTTTCCTAATTTTCGGTTGTTTTAAATGAAATTTAGCCATTAACTGTTTTGAAATGTTCTGCACATTTTACGAAAATTTCAATAAATTTCATGCAATGGTGAGAGATACGATTTTTTGATAAATTATGGTCAATTTCCCTTTACTCGCACTGCGTTGCAAGTGGGTCAAGTTCCGCAACTTGCTTAGCTAATTTCCTCAAGTTTACGGAAACGTTTTATGCAACACTTGTAATCCAAACTAGCAATTGCAAATCCGCAAATTTTTATGAAATTGGCCCCAGTGGGCGGTCTGCTAAAGGTCAGATAACGACCATTGAGGACCCATGCGTAGCAAACTGGATGGTATGACAGGTTTTTTTAACAAATACTAGTTCGAGTGATGGAGAGGATAGCGAGTAAACGCGGACCGGGTTCAAAAGTTGTTGGGCAAAGTCACCGTCGGAGCGCCGGATTGTTCTAATACTGCTGAAACCAAATCTGTTTGCCAGATTCATACCGATGTGAGGCATTGAGACTGAATTACATTGTTATGGCTGAAACTGTTTGAAGTGGTCAGAAGTGGGTGTTCTTTAGCTCAGCGAACAATTCCTTGTCGAACTGCGCCTTTTGCTTCAAAACGTTTAGACTAAAGCAATTTTATCAAATTGTGCATACGTGATGATTCTAGCAGCTTCATTTTCAATGGTGGACAGCCTTTTCAGATTGGATTTGGTCGTGTATGGAAGCCAGGCTCCGCCGCAGTATTCCAGAGCTGATCTAATGAAGCCCAGATATAGAGTTCGGAGGGTTTCTCGCCGAAACCCCCAAGTGGTACCGCTGGGGACTCGCAGGGTGTTGATCCTTTTTTGAGCCTTGTCATAAGATTGCGGACATAGGCGGTAAAGCTGAGAGTTCTGTCAAAGGTGATCCCAAGGAATACTGGTGTTGGATTGAATGGCAAATCTTGGCCATCAAGACTGAGTCTTGGTATATATTTGGCTTCGCTAGGATCCTTTCATAAGAACGCAACTTCGCATTTGGATACATTGATATCCATCTACCATTTTACTGCCCATTTCTGGAGGTGGTCTACGGCATTTGCAGGTGGGCCGCCGCTAGGTCAGCTGGGCTGTCAAATGTCCAGAGAGCGAGATCATCAGCGAATAGGGAGACTCTGACTCCCTGTGGCAGATCAGCCGTTATGTCGTTTATGAATACGAGGAAGAGCAGTGGCGAGAGCACGCCACCCTGCGGAACTCTAGCAGTCAGCCTTCTAGATCTTCCACAGATTCCATAAATCATGACGGAGGCTCTTCTGTCCGATAGGAATTCCCTGATCCAGCGGAGTCCGGAGTCCGGAGTTCCGGATCCATCCAGAAACTTGAATTTGTTTCATTTTCCATAGGAGTGCAGGGATCCACACTCTGTCAAAAGCACGGCTGAAATCGATAAGACTTAGTACCGTCCGCTTGCCAGGCTTGGCTTGGAGATCATCTGTAACAGTTTGGGCACTCCGAAGCACCTGGTCCGGTGGATATGGCGACGGATCGGCGAGGGGTCTTCGGTGCATCTATGGCGACGGAATCCGGCTTGCCAGGGTGATAGCTTTCCCGACGTTTCGAGAAAATTTTCAAGTTTGTTCTTGATAAGCCGTTCCACAAGCTTGGCGATGCAGCCAGTTAGACTGTGGGAGATATCTGATCCGCAGGCTTGCCCTTCTTCAAAATTGGTACGATGACTGCCTTGCGCCAGACAGCTGGAACAGATCCGCTTGACCACGACTTGTTGAAGATGGTCAATAAACAGTTTAGGCTGTCCGGAGGCAGATGGGTCAGCATTTAGTTTGTAATCAGGTCAGGTCCAGCAGCTTTCCGGGCTTCAGCGCCCTCAAACCATCCGACAGCTCGGACAGACTGAAAGGTAATATATCCCGGGAGAGGTATGGTCCAGATGGCATCTTTCTTTCACTTCATCTCCATAGAACTTGGCCTGCCGTCGGTCTTGTTTCTCCAAGTTGAGTTTGCTGACCTGTCGGTAGATCTTCATGAATACATTTGCTCTGTCCTTGTTGCCCGTGACAAGCTTTTCACCGTCCCTGATTCCTTCGCCAGGTGAAGCCTGGTCCGATTACCATTTATCGCCCCCAGGACTTGCCAGACGCGTCTAGGGTCAGAGTGGGAGTCCAGTTCGCTGGCGAACGACTGCCAAGCAGCAGCCTTTTCTTCCGAACCAGAGATCGGACTCGGTTTGCTTTTTCCCTCCAGATTGGTCTCAGC
>JASAND010021733.1:0-50218 GCA_030248195.1 Trissonchulus latispiculum
TCGCTGATCTAACCCATGGCTGGCCAGATCTGATTCAACTGGTTCATTGTTCAAGCTACTGGAGATAGCTGAAAGTCTGAAATTTTGCATGCAAAGTTTATTGGGCATGGGGGAATTCACTGGTGGAATTTGTGATTGCTGCTGCCACAGTTATGGCAGCGTTCCCTAAAACTAGACGGAGGACAAGTAGGAAAAATGCTCCTTGCAGTCGCATGAAAAGGTTAATATGAGCTATGATGGTCAACATTTAAATGTGTCAAGGACAAGATTTAAAATGTTTAATATGAGCCAACATCTAAATAAGTAGAGGACAAGATGTAACCGGCTAATATGAGCCGCTACGTTTCTCTTGGGCTCATATTGACGCGACTAAAATGGCAAACATATATACAGTTTACGGTTGGCATATAAGCATCAGTGTTTATAAACGATTTCATTGGCTTGGGAATATATATATTGAATTAATGTGATGATTGCGATGATAACTTCAATGTGATTTTTCTCAAGATTTCACAACTTGTGTAAGTTCCACATTTTCGTTTCTTCATTAGATTGGACTTCGGTTTCGTTTTGTTGACTTATATGGTGGCCTTAAATGTGTACTTGGATGTAGCGGTGGAGAAGAAAACGTTTACCTACAGCTTTGCAAAATTAATGTTTATGCGCTGTTATTCATCCAAGCCATTTCAGTGTTGGATTAAAAGTAAGCAAAAGCTAAATGAGCGTCAATATGAGCCCAAGAGAAACGTAGCGGCTCATATTAGCCGGTTACATCTTGTCCTCTACTTATTTAGATGTTGGCTCATATTAAACATTAAACATGTTGACCATCATAGCTCATATTAACTTTTTCATGCGACTGCAAGGAGCATTTTTCCTACTTGTATAATTATATAAATGAAAAATCGCTAAATATAGCTAAAAATTGAGAAAAAATTTTTCCGGGAGCTGGCAGGTTAGTCAGTCTTAGGTGGTGGGGTGGGGTACGGAAAAGCCGAATTGGGAGGGCCAAAGTTTTGTCCAAACTTTACAAGAAAATAACGATTTGCTAATATATATAGTCAGTCGGGAAAAAAACGCCATTTTTTCAAACTTTTGGACGTGGAAAACTCATTGTTTGGAATTTTGGGAAAATTCTTGTGGTTTGAAGAGTGGCAAACCCTACGGATTATTTTCATGTATTAATGACTCCTCTAGACTGTAGCAATAGAGAGTACTTTGTGATTTATTTCCTGGGAAAAAAGCCAAAATCGGGGAAAAAAGCCAGTCATCGGGAAAAAGCCACTTTGGTCGAAGCATATCCTGAAGGTGTAGACCAATTCTGAGTGTTCCAACGTGTTCAGCGTCGCTTATTTACTCTAGATTTGTTGTTTACCGAGGCAAATTGCCTTCGTAAAGCATTTAATAGAACTTTTTAGTTTGCAGCATAAAAAAGCTAGGTTTCATCAAATATAACGTAAACATACAAATTTTTTAAAAACTTGCTAAAACGAAGGCTAACCACAAAATAGTGTTTTCCAATGAATTCGTAATGCTCTTTTTGGCCAAATGTGCCAGTTTCAGGATGAAATGTGGAGTGTAGCGGTCAAAACGACTGACGTGACATATTAGTGGTCAGGCCCCGGTACCGACCGGGGCCAAAAATTAGCAAAATTTTGTACATTTTTGACATTTTTTGACCAAAATTTGAATTTTCGAAAGTCAAAAAGTGTTACAAATCGTTTGTTTTAGCGCTGATATGAATGAAAACAACGATAGTAACGTTTGAATATCAAAAATTATTGCAAAATTTAAATTTTTAAGAAAACTTTTGAAAATTTTCGATTTGGACCCCCAATTTCTAGGCCCCGGCCCGGTACCGGGGCCAAGGTGTGGCCCCGGCCCAGGCCCCGGCCGGGGCCACGATGAGGCCCCGGCCCGGTAGTGGCGGCCCCGGTGCATCTCTAGGTCAAAATTATCGGGAAAAAAGGCCACACCTGTCCAGAGACAACGTGACATTCTGAACTGTTTGCAATTGTATGAGGATAATGTTCATGTTCTCTTTTGATTGCAATAGAAATTATTCAGATAGCGCTATTGACGCTAAGGTTATGAATATTTGAAACATTATATACCGTCTTCCCGCCTTTTCAGGAACAAAATTTTCCAAAAAATGTCGACCCCGCCGTTGACTATAGAGGAGAGCTAGAAAGCTAAAAATCGGCGTGTGGGCTTATATTGAGGTCGCCATTCTACACGCCAAATATTACTGCAATAGCTTCACCCGTTAGGCCACAGCAGTCGTGGCTTTTTTCCCCCGAAATTTTGACGTGGCTTTTTTCCCGATTGACTATAATGCTTTATTTACAGCTAAATCCCAAAAATTTTCAACTTTTTTGCTCACGTATATATTGGAAAAACTTCATTGAAATAACACCTTCACCTTACACGTATGGTATTCTATTACGTATAACGTATCCCTGTTATTGTACGTATATAGTCAGAGGGGGGAAAAAAACAACGATTTTCGAAATAAGGTTATTACTCGCTACAGACTGTAGCTAGCAAGACGCTTTATATACCAGCATGTAGGGCTTGGCCTGTACTTTCTATACCACCAGTAAAATCAGCATTCGGTTGTACTTCTAGTAGGCTAGCCTCAATATAGACCATCTTTTTTTTCCCCCACAAGTGGGGGAAAAAAAAGATGGGGGTGGGGAAAAAAAGATGGCACCAAATTTCGTTCCTTTACCACCATAGCAGCAGATAAATGGCATTTAAAGGCATAAAACGCAATATCTACTTCTAAAAACTCGTTGCCGGCAGCCAGGCTTAGTATTATCCATCGTAAATGCCAAACTTAGTAATGAGCCAACATTGCTAGGAAATGAAGATTTTTGGTCTACAAAATCTTATTTTTTGCGGTAATTTATAATTTAATCGCCTTTTGTGTTAACTTGCAATGATAAAATACACCATTTTGCAATATTAACCCGCAAGAAATTGAGTGTTTTATTTATGATGGGTGGCAAAATCGCACAAAAGTGTTCAGGGGTCATCCATTTCGGGTGGAGTCTTTTGCATATCCACACTTGTGAAACTCTCTGGAATGTCCACAGTTCATAATATCACAAAAATATTGTTTATGGACCCTAATTTTCTTGTTATCTGCATGATTTACCCCCCTGGGAATATTTGCCAGCATTCCTCCACAGGGGCAGGTCATATGGCTCTTTTCGGCAGCGGAAGGTCAACAGTTCAAATGAGTAAACAATTAGTCGTTATTTTTGCTTAAATCAAAAAAACCAAACTGCCGGCAAAAAAGCACACCGTTGTTTTTTCCCCCCTATGGTGCAAAAAGTGTGGGGGGGAAAAAAAGATGGTCCCTATTTCTCAACCGTGTGACCTAGCGAAAATCCGACTAGCCCACGTTATAGAGCACATCCACAAACCCCTTCATGCACAAAATGACTCCTGTAACTATTACCAGTAAGTTGGCATAATCTTAGAAAATTTGAAAAATCCTTAGGTTTTTGGACAATTTTTGGGTGTCAACTTCGGACCCATGCCACACGAAGGCTCAACCGACAGGAACGGTTATTTGTATTATGATCTTAAAGTGCAAGACTTGAACTTTCATTTGCACTAGATTTTGTATCTCTATCTTATACCAGTCGAGCAGGTTGAGCCGTTGTTTTTTTCCCCCACTTTGCCGGTGATGCTTTTTTCCCCCCTCTGACTATATATTCAAAATTTAGAATAATTAGCCTATTGCAGAATTTGTTATTTCAGCCAGACTTTCTCTTCGAAGACTTCGTCAGCATGGAAAACAAAGAAGAGTTATCTGTGAAACTGAGCCCTTCGAAATTTTACTCCCAGAAGGAACTGTATTTACCGCCTTTAAAACGGCGTGAACTCAGACAGTTTGTGAAAGATTCTGGATCTGAGGATGATGAAGTATGTGATATATATATATATATATTTCTTGTTTTCGACTTCGCTACATATGTACATACCTACGTATGTATGGTATGGTTTGCTTTGGTTTGCTATGGTTTGCTGCTGAGCTAAAATTTATGCAGTTTTACACTTTTAAACTTAGTTTTAAGCTAAAAGTGCTTAAAAAGACCTAACAATTCAGCGAAATAGGGTTGGTTTTTTCCGGAAAAAACGATTGCCGGAAAAAATCCTTTTTTCCGGTTTTTTTCCATTTTTTTCCATTTTTTTCCTTTTTTTCCGGTCACTCCAAAATTACACAATGTGCTAAAAGTTGCGTTATATATTTCATGTTTTTGCATGCACAGAAGCAGTTTTCACGATATTTGTAGTCCCACAGGGGTAATGCAATTACACAAGCGCTTAGAAAGATTCCAGTAGTGGTTACAGGAATCAAATATTTTCAGCGGGTGACGCTGTTAAAGCAAAGGACAGGTCACTTCTGTATACTTTGGCGGTTCTACTAGACCTAGTTTGTAGTTTTCATAGGTAACACGCTCCGTAAAGTAAACGATTCCAGATATTTTAACAGTTTTGGTTGAACACTCCACTGTTAGGTATTGAATTATTAACTGTACCTGAGTTACGCAATCATTTTCACATTCCAAGGGAAAAACGCTAAATCCCAAAGTTAGCTCAAATGCATGAATATCGTATTCTTACCACATTAAACACTGTTTTTGATGGTTTCTTAATGTTCCGATGTTATAAACTAACTTTCAGGACATGTCCCGAATATTTTTCTATTTTTTCCGATGCATCGAAAAAACCCAAATACAATTTCGTCAGATTTAGCATACCCCCACCTACTATGACCCACGGAAAAGGTTGTAAATAGTGTGAAATTGCTGGAAAAGCTCAGAAAACATGATATTTTATTGTAAAAATCTTCAAAATAATGTTAGGAATATTTTTCCATTTTTTCCACCCCATCGGAAAAAATGGAAAAAAACGGAAAAAACCTTTTTTCCAGTCTTTTTATTCCGCGCCCATCCCTACAGCTAAACGTGAAATTTTTTTGAAAATTTGTCCTCAAACCCCATTTTTTCAGGCACTTTGGAATAAATACGGTTCTGAGGGTCCGAATCCTGGAATGGGATTCTCCCCCACCCCTCTGTAGAAGAAAAACCAGCCGGGAAAATATGAATGAACATTAGAAACGCCATTTTCTCTGTTTAGTACGTTACGTTGTATTCTTATATCGATTTTAATCCATTTAATCCTTCATCTAGAAATACGAAGAATTTGTTAAAGCTCAGACCTCGCGTCACTCAAGGAAGCAGAAACAGGCTGTCGGCGATAGCAGTGTGGATAGAAAACTGAAGAAGAAGAAGAAAAGGTCACATGACAAAAAAGCCAAAACTAGCACTTCTGATGTTCCAGTGAAGGGCAATAGTCAACCTCGTAGCCGGGATTCGAAACAGCGCAGGCAGAAGAAGTCAGCACCTGGACGTCTTCGCGCCAGAGGGGATGTCTGGAACAGTGATGATGCTGACAGCGAAACTGTCAGTGAACGTTCTAGTGATCACTTCTCGGATGAGGAGGACCAACCAAGGTTAGTTTTGTATTGTATACAGTAATAAACATATGAACACTAGCGTAGATACGGGAGGGGGGCGGCCGCCCCCTCCGAAATGGTATTGCCCCCTGAAGAAAATTGTCCAGAAGATAAATTTTAAGTCCGCGCGAAGCGCGGTCGTTTAAATTTATCATAAACACAAAGAAATGTGACTGAAATGCCCCAAAAATTAACGCATTTGTATTTCATTGAAAAATTTTCGCGCCTTCGGCGCGACTTCATTATTAGCTATATATATTATGTAATTAGACCTTTCCTAGTTTGCTTTACTTTGCTTTGCCAGATTTGTAGTTTTATTAACTGCATTGCCTTAAATGGTGGATACTGGATATGTGCTGCTTGGAATACCCTCATAATGGGACTATCCAGTCTGAATTTTCTTACGAGACTTAGAAGGTGTAAAATATAGCAAATTAAACTACAAAATTTGGTTTGGGAATTGATAATATACAATGCAAAGAATTCAATGTTTCAATTTTGTTTTAATGGCAAAATTGAAAAATTTTATCAACTTCTGGGGGCTCTGCCCCCCAGACCCCACTTTTTTGGTTTGAGCATGCCGCTTTCGGTTACAATAGATTTACGATAAGAACCTTCTAACAATTTTGTATGTAATGTTCTGGGTTTTCTTTAGTGGGGGGGGGGGGGTGGGGGCGCCCCCCGCTTTTCGGATTCCCCCCCACTCGTTCCCCCCTCACTTTTTTGCGGTTTCCCCCACTTACTATAGGGTGCCCAGAAAATGCCAAACTTTAAGGATTTTTGGTCAAAATTTTCAAACACTTTCCGGCTTCGCCGGACTTTTTGGTCACAAATGGTCTATTTTGGTACTCAAACTTGATTTTTGAGCACTTTTAAGCATAGTTATAGCGGTATATGTACAAAGCAGGCTATTTTACTGCATCTTTGGATTTTTAGGTCACTTTGGACCCCCCCCCCCCACTAGTGGGGGGGGGCTCCCCCCCTTTTTTCGCCTAGAGAAAACCCAGATGTTCATGCAATTGTTCAGCAAAACATAAAAAATTTTACTCCCCCCAGAGAAAACTCAGATGTTCATGCAATTGTTCAGCACAAAATAAAAAATTTTACTCCCCCCCCCTGACTTCGGTCCAAACCGCCGCCCCCCGGAAATTTTTTGTACCTACGCTACTGCATATGTACTTATATACACTGTTTTTAAATGTTTGATATATACTGGTTTTAAATGTTTGACTTAAGATTTCTTCCACAGGCCGCGACTTAACATTTCTTAGTTACTAGTTCCGTTTTAAATGTAAACGCGAGTTGGCAAATGGCTCCGTGATGGTCAAGGTCTTTTCAGCATGCCCCACCCACTTTCTTGGCAGTCGCCCAAAAGTGGCTAATTTATGCCATGAATTTTTATTGTGATTTTAAGTCTAAGTCTGAGTTCATTTTAAGCTTAAAAACAATGATTTTAACTTTAAGAAAGCTAATTTTTGGCTAAAAAATTTAGGTGTGTTAACTTATACTTTGGAGCTTCTTCCTCCCACTTTTCGAAACCCCCTCCCCCACCACGCCCCAATTTCAAAACCCAGAAAATATCAGGATGGATACACGGCAAGTCATTAAATTACAGGCCGTTCTTAATTTTGTCTGAATCTTAAACTGACATTTTTAGCGTTTCGAAAGTGAGGGGCAAGCCAGCCCAACGGGTAAATATACCTAAATTGTTAGTGAATCATTGACATGTTTAAGGTAAAAACGCTCAAAATAGCTATTTTTAAGCTTAAAATGTCCTAAAAAGTCCCTAATTCAGCTATTAATTTAAAATGGTTTTGAAAATGTGTCCTCGTAAACTTAATTTTTCGACACTATTGGCGACTGCCCTTCCTTCCCCACTAAACAGGTCCGATTAAAGGTAAAAACGAAGCCGATCTGGAAATCTTGAACGTGAACTGCAGAACAATTGTGACTGCACCACCACCACCACTGTAACAGTGAGCTGTTGTAGTTCATCTAGAAAAATAGTACCATTTGAATGCCTTGTAGTGATGGGCACCGGGTATTTTTTCATATCCGGATATTCGCCTATTTTGCGTTAACGGATATCCGGTTATCCGCCTATTCCAAACTTAACTTCAAGAAACTTTTTCTATTTTGCAGTTAAACTTCTAATTTTTCTGTCAAATTTTCGGTGCGCTGTGAATTTCTATCATAAAGCCAAGCCACAACCTTGGTTTCCAAAAGAATTTCTGAGAAATTTTAAAAAATATTTAAAATTTTTTAAAATTTTCGTCAGAAATTTGCTAATTTTTAATTACTTTGTCTGAAATGCATACGGATATCCGAATATTTTTCTCAAATCTGATATTATCCAGCGCCCATCACAAATGCTTTGATTTCTTTTCTTTTAGTTCTGCCAACAATGGCACTGCTAATGGTTCTGCTGCCGCAGCTGATCATGAAGTAGTTGCTAAACCGAAGCCTGGTGATGTGTTAGAAAATTCCAAAGGAAAGGGGAAGAACAAGAAACGGAAGAGAGCAAAATCTAAGCACGGCCAGCAGCAGGACAGCTCCGCCTCAGCCCAAAATGTCCCAGTGGTTGTGCGTGTGAACTTAGCCGGCGATGGTGATACCTCGGGCAAGGATGCGATGGATGCTGATGCCGATGAATCCGATTTCGACGGATTGACGGAAAAATCGCCCGCTGAAAAGAAAAGTGAAAAGACTGAAAAGAAATTTTTCAAGTCTCGACCTGCTGATCGACCAATCCCTGTACGTCTAACCAAAGTGGTTGGAAATCGGTCCTTTGACGCATGTGTTCGTCGGTCACCGCGAAAACGACGTGTTGAGGATTCTGATGGTAAGGACAATCAGTGATCAGAACGAATGATAGTTAGTAGGAGAACTAGGAGAACTTATCAAACTAATGAGGAATATTTATTGTAATTTGGATCAAACTAAAACTATATACTTTCTGTCCTACAGTTGAGAGCGCTCGATTCCGTACAAGTTGTTCTGTTAAAGCCACTAACTACTGGGCTTATTCTAGGGAATTTTTCTTGGGGGGGAATTTTTCAAAATTTTTCTAAAATCACGCTAAAAATAGCGCTGTTTTTATAGTAATCCCCAAAAAAGTTCATTTTTAGTGCAAAAATAGCGCTTAAATAGGCAAAAATCGACTAAAAATCTCCGGCAAGGCCGGAAAATTTTTGAAAATTTGGCCTTCTGAGCGATTTTTTCAGGGCAAAAGTTGGTACCAAAAGGAGCACCCACTTTTTGGGGGGGATTTAAAAGAAACTAGGCGTTTTTAATTATTGGGTGGCTTTTTCCAGGTAAATCTGATGGAGGAGAAGAAAACGGCGATGTTAATACCAGTCCCGCCACAAGGAAAAGTGCAGCCGGCAAGCCAGGCAAGCGTTTGCGTAAAAGTGATTTTGCCATGGTGTCGGCGACCAAGCCAGATTTAATGGATCCTCAGGGTCAAGATGATAAAATGGACGTTGATCATCAGGATCCTGGTGCCAGTTCGGGAAACCAGGCTGAACTGGCGCCTGAAGAAAAAGAAGCCCCCGAAAACGCTTCGGTAGTCATCGAGCTTCCCAGTACTAATGGTGAGGCTGACCTGACCAATGGTCATGCAACGGCGTCGGCCGTGCTCTCTGTCATGTCCAGCGGGTCCAAGAAGAAGGGCAGTGTTGTGGATCGAATTGGTGGACGTCAGAGGACCTCTGGTGAGCGGACCCCTCCGACGCCCCTGTCGCATCGAAAGACCAAACTGGGACAGATGGAACGGGCCGCCCGTCGCTCCAGCAGACTGGAGAAGCAGGCGGAGGGAGGCAGTGATGCTGCCAATACAACAAAGAATTCATTTGATGGAGAAATTTCACCGCTGGCAGTGCCATCGAAAAAGTCTACTGACCAGCAGAAGACTGCGACTGCTGAAAAGCCTAATGGGAATGCAGTGACCTCAGATTCGCCGATGTTCTCCACGGAGGAAAGCCTGTTGGGAAATTCTGGGCAGGAGAATTTGCGAAACCAGATCAGAACCTTTGCTGCACTGGATTCGGAAGCCACCACGACAACGGCTAGCAGCAGTAGCGCTGAGGAGAGTGACATGGAGCCGAGCAAAAATGGTACGAATTGCCGATTTTGACATTTTTGGACATAATTTTTATCCATTTACAGTTACAGAACTAATATTTCTCCAATTTCTTTCTAAAAAAATTCTGTCAAAATTTTTGAAACACACCACATTGGATTCATATGCAATTTTTGAGTAAATCGATGTACTATCGAAAAACGCGCAATAATAAAATAAACTGTTGAACTACATGGATTTTTCCGCCATTTCTTTTACCAGAACCGTGCCCAAATTGACAGACACTCAACAGCTGTTGCATCAATGAGAGCTGAAGAAAATGCCTAGTGTAAATTCACTGCAATTCGTCATTACTATTTTGTTTTTAAAGTTTCAGTTATAATTCGGCGTATCAGTGAAGGAGAGGTGCTAGGTGTTTTGTTTGTCTGTTTCTAGATCTTGCTGATTTATCCCAAAACTCTGCTTCCACCAACAGTTCAACATCGCGTGGTTGGATGTCGTCGTTTACTGGAATGTTCAAGGGTTTTGTTACCTCAGTTCTCAATACAAAGAGTGGTGGTAGGTACCGAGATATCTCTTGTTGTACTGCTTTATGTTTACGCATTAAGAGTTCAAAACTGTTTACTATTATCTGCAAAGTTTTTTGTCTTGAAGTATTTGAATCCAATGATCAGCTGAGTTCGTATTGGGATGGGACTCAAAGGATTAGTAAAAAATTTAAATAAATTTAATTTAATTAAATAAATTTCAATTTTAATAAATTTAATTTAATAAAAATTTTAATTAAAAATTTAGTTCGTCATTGTTGGCTGTACTTTCTTGATGAGTGTAGAAAGTTTTCAACAAGGATAGGGATAGGTGTATGAATGCATTGCATTCATACCTACAGGTGGAACGGAGTCCCAAAAGTTAATTAGTATTGTCTTCATTCGATTTTGTGTGTAACTGAAAATAAAGGACCAGATCATTTATGGATCAGAAAAGGCTAGTTAGAAGCTCATGTAAGGGGATCAAGTTTGCTGTTTATTGCATAACTTTAGAATAATTATGTTTTATTTCTTTTCAGGATCTGCTATGAATGGAGTGGACCAGGAAAAAGGGTATAAACTGTGTCCTTTGATAACTTGTGTCTAATTGAAGTCATGTTCTTTTCTATTTTATGTGCAGGGGTGGGTCCAGGGTGTCCGGACCTCCCTTTTTCAGGGATTTTTTTGAAAATTTAGCTGTGTCGGCGCAACTTTCACCATTTTTGGGACAACAAGGCCCAGACCCTCCTTTCCGCGTTGGGCCCCTGGGCTTATTCTAGTCGATTTTTGCCTATTTAAGCGCTATTTTTAGCATGTTTTTAGAAAAATTTTGAAAAATTTTCGTCCTCCCCCCAGGAATAACTCGCCGCCGAGTGCCTCCCCGTGTCTCCCCGTGTCAGGTTTCTCCTTCTTGTTCCGGACCTGACTTTTCTTTTTAACTGGCTTTAGCTTAGATTTTGTCGTTTTCAAACACGCTTGTTCAAATCCGCTAAGCCGATTTATCCATTTAAAATTGTTTTCCATTCCTGGTTTAACCGTGTTTCAGACTTGCTGATACCGCACCAGTTCGTGGCCGCAAGATGTTGAATGATGATAATTCACAGATGATTTTGGTATTAGTTATATTTAGTTATATTTTACTACTCTCTTTAAGGTTCTTAATAGAATACTTCGGTTATCAGTCGGCAATATATTTTGCTTAGTAAATAATGTTAATGTAAAATGTTAAAATGTTTAAACCGTTACAGATCGGGACTCAGTGTTTGTTGTATAATACTCCCCCTCTGTTGCGTGTAGTTTCAGCATTTTGTAGTTGCGTTGTCATTGTAATTGGTGACATATTATATAACATGGTGAGATGGGAGGCGGGACGTTTTTGACGTGTCAGCCACATTGAGAAGACTCACATTGACCCAAGAACAAGAAGAAGCAGGCGATAAATAATATTAATGAAATTTTTTCAGGATGCTGGTCAGAGACGTTTTGGTGCGGAAGAGTGCAAACAGTGCGGAATGATCTACAATCCTTCCGTTGGCCGGGATAACAAGGAACATACCGACTATCATGAGAAATGGCTTACTGTCCTTAAGATACCGAAGGTCAGGAGTGTTTCTGTTTTTTTATAGATACGTACATACTTTTACGTTTTGAACAGTGCACTGGCCTAGTAGAGAGCGGTAGTCAATGGACATGGTGGACATAGTCGGAATTATGTTTTTCTTCACTCTGACCAAATAGATAGAAATGGAGGAGCATGAACTTCCCTAATAGAAAAGTTTTGGTCTTACCTTATTTCCGCGCTATGTCTTTGTGCTTGCATGTGACTTTTTACTAGTGATGGGCACTGGATATCCGGTAATTTTTTTATCCGGATAATATCCGATTTGAGAAAAATATCCTGATATCCGTGTACATTTCAGTCAAAACAATGAAAAATTAGCAAATTTTTGACAACAATTTCAAAAATTTTTAAAAAAATTTCAAAAATTCCACTGGAAATATTTTTGAATAATTTTGCTTGGTTGCATGATAGACATTCACAGCCTATCGAAAAATTGACAGAAAAAATGAAAATTTAACTGCAAAATCGAAAATTTTCTTGAAGTTATGTTTGGAATAGGTGGGTAACCGGATATCCGGATATCCGTTAACGCAAAATAGGCGGATAAATGAATATGAAAAAATATCCGGTGCTCATCACTACTTTTTACATTAATAATTTTAGACGTGGTCATCTGTGGAAGTTGTGGCAGAATTTACGGATGGCATCATTTATCGGGTCTTAGAAAGTGATAGACGTAAATTTGCTGTAAAGAAGGTTGGTTGGTTACTGTCACCTTTTTCACCATTTTTGTCTTTCTTTGCAGTGCTTTCTACTTTTTCTATAACAGTTTTGTTGTTCTTTATCGTTGACTAATTTTGCATTTATACTTTCGTCCCGGTATAACTTCTCTGCTTTGTTCATGTTTTGTTCTAGGCTGAAGATGTATGTCACATTGTGGATCAGGATTTGGGTTTTCCAGAGAACACTCCACTCTGGCGAAATAATAGACAGGTTAGAGGGACGACTGTTTTCTTTTCTCTGATTTCGTCTATTTTAATTTGTGATTGATACAATGTGATACACAATCAGAGGCATAGCTGGATAGCTGGCAAATTTTTACTTCGATTTTGTGCTGGTATTTCAGTGTTTTGAAATTGCGGGGCCCCTCTCCTATGAAGGGGCAGTGACAAACCGAACGTATACCTAATTTTTCAACGAAACAGCAGTTTTTAAGGTATAAGCTATAAAAATTCCTGTTTTTAAGCTAAAAAGGTTTTTAAGAGCAAACATTTGAAACGTTTTTTAAAATTTTCCTTGAAACCCATGTTTTTCAACACTTTTGGTCTACCGCCAAACACGTTGGTAGGACATGCCGGAAAGTGGGTGGGAGGCAGCGAAAAATGGCCTCCCATTCTTCCCCACTAAAAATGCCAGTGATGTGGTATGATCCTTGAGTTTTTCTTATTTCAGGCATTTTTGTATGTTCGAACGGGACATGAAAATCGCATCGTTGGCTTTTGTGTGGCTGAAACGGTTACAATTGTACGTTTACAACTCTAGTGTGCAGCTGTAAAAATCATATCACTTGCTGCCTGCTGGAAACTTTTAAGATAATAGTTTGTGAAATGCGAAAGTGTATTATGTCCGCAGACGTCGTAACAAATTAGTGAACAAAACATTAACTGAGCTGACAACGAGAAACTCAAAATAGTTAATGAAATTCTGTACTTATTTTAAGTCCTTGGCATGTCTGAGAATTTGAACCTAAATCTTGTGACATTCCAAAATTTTTGTTTAGGCCTATGCCTACTTGGAAGGTGGGAAGTGCGCCGAGCAGAGCAGTGAGTGTCGAATTGGGATTAACCGAATTTGGGTGTCGAAACAGATGAGACGTCAACGGCTGGCTACTCGTCTAGCTCAAACTGTATGGTGAGTTGGGTATCACATTTTTGGTCCTGTTGATTTAGCATTCCCTGTGGGCATTCAGTAAAGGTATAGTTCTAATATTATTGCATAATTGTTCCTTCGTTAAAAACTACTGTATTTTACTGATACTTGTCGGTTAACATTTTGTATAACTTGCTTGTGATTCAAAGATCGCTTGCTGCTTGTAATCTGATGTTTGTGTTTTGTTTTAGTAACAAGTTTTATATGGGCGAAGTTGTTCCTAAGCAGAGCGTTGCCTTCAGCGATCCCACGGAACAGGGTCGAGTATTTGCTCAGAAATTTACTGGGAATCCAAATTTCCTTGTTTACCGGCCATATTAGGAAAAGCTCAAGCGATTGTCTGTCGGTTAATGAACTGTATGGGTGTTTGGTTGTTCGTTTGGTTGGCCTGAACTCTTGTAGAGATAAAGTAGTTTTGTAAGATATCTGTGCGGTCAGTTTTATTTGTTCATATATTTTTGCCTGTTTTACCTGTTGTTGGTGCCTTTGCCTTATCTTGCGATTGTCGTATTTGTTTGTAAGTGTATCCTTCACATGTAACTGTGAATACAATGAGGTCATATTCTGATTTGTCTGGGTTATTGCGATGTGGCGTGTAAAATCCGGTATTGCTTAGGAAATTGGAGTATTGCGTTTAAGACTTTTGTTAGGACTCAGAGTTTTCACATTTTTTGTTTAGAATTTAGAAAGATCATCAAGATGCAAAACAATTTAGTATTAATTTGTTGTTTCTTCAGTCTGGATTCGCAATAAAATATTGACTTCCAGAAACCAAGTTCTATCAAAAGTACATAATGATAGAGTATGCCACTAGACAAGCTCTGTCATCAGCGCAAAAACTGCTCTGTTAGTTAACAGCTGAGTGCTGACCCATCCCTCCTCAAATAAACCCCGTCACTTCAGAGACACTGCTTGTGTTTTCGAGTTTAGGGGGAGGGGTCCATTTTTGGCCGATTTTTTTACCATCTCCGATTTTACTTCATTTTCACATATTTTGTTATCCGATTGGTATATTTTAACGAATTTTTGAAATGAAGGTCGGATCTCTTACGGTTAGCGAGTAATTTCACCTCAAAGTTGATGTCAGTATGTGTTATACATAGGAAACGGAAAAAGTGGTGACTTTTTGCGTGCGCCAGAGAAATCTAGCCAACGACACAACGGAGCAGTTCAACGTCCATCTTATATCATAAATACTGTCTCGAAGGGTGATTTGTAGGAAGCAGAATTTTAATTTAGGCCTTCAAAAAATTTTAATTAATTTTTTAAGTTTGCGAACAGCCAAATTTGACTGTTTTGCTCGGCCCAATTTCGAGATCTCTGGCGCAGAAATCTCAATTTTTAGCAAAATTTCGAAATTCCCGTTTTTTGGCAAATAGCATAGAGCTATGGCAACACAGACCTATAACATGTTAGACTATCTATTTGTGCGCCATTATTGATGACTTTAGGTCAAGTTTGGGTACAAATGGTGCAAGTTATTTCACCCAGCTGGTCGCTGGGGTCAAATATGAGGGTCTGACAACCATAATATCAAAAATAGCTATTTTTAAAATTTTTCGAAATTGTTAAATTTTATATCAATCGAAAGCTTTCATTGTCGGGAACATTTCTTCTTCTTGGGCCATTGCCAGCAAATGTACCAATTTCAAGTTATCGGCCGTTAAAGGATTTCGTGGTCAAGGCTTTCCAGCGCCGGTGCTACTCACTAAATAAAGTCATAAAGAAACGTTTTCCCATTAAAAGCTACCCTAAGTTCTTTGTTTGCATTAGATATCGAGCATACAACCGAATGAAGCTCCATTCTCAAGGAAATTCAGGTGTAAAGTGCCTTTATTTGCTGCGCCATCGCCATTTTCACCTGTTTTCAAATTGCATGCAATTAATAGCCTGTTACTCGTTACTGAACGAAACTACTCGAAATTTAAACTCGATATGCAGGACATATGTGACAAAATTTTTGTGAAAATGAGCAAAATCCGTGACCATAAAATTTTACATGGTAGTCCCCACGAAGAGCGAGCTTTCCTAGTAGCATACTCTTATCTTTGTGTACTCTTCTTTGCATCAAACCATCAAATTTGCATTTTCAAAAGATATTGTGGCCTTGTAAGAAAAATCACTATTTTTGATTTTAACACAACTATATTTTTGTATTTTTAATTGGTGCCTTTTTATTTCAAACGCTGAATGCTTAAGTTTTAATGAAAATATTTTATTTTAGCTTGTCGCAGTGTAAACTTCTTATTTAAACCTGTAGCATTATAGAAATTGGTAGAGAATCTTATGACTTAACTAGTCTAAAATTTGACTGTCTGTTTCTGTTTGAATTTAATTCAATGTTGAATCATTATTTTAACTGCAACTGCAACGCAAATGTACCGATATAAGACAGTAACATTATTATCATAATTGTTTTTAAAAGCGTACCTTCTCTCAGTGGGAAGTTTCTCCACCTGACGTCGTATGCTACTGCTTTAGCCTCGATCCCATTGTAGTTCAGCTCAACCTAGTAACATGTTCCATTCCATGCCCGATTTGTATATTGTCTATTATTGCTGCTGGTGAGTTGTGTTGTTCCTTATTTAGCGTACTGGGCCTCACTTACTCCTAGATACCTTAGTTTTATCAGGTTTTGTATATATTTCATTATGAAAACTTGGTACGTTGCCCTTAAAACCATTGGAACTAAAACTCCGTGTGACCCTGCATCTTGCTTTGTTATAGTGCTTTGGAAATACAGTAAACCATCTGAGCTGATATGTGCTGTAAAGTACCGTATGTATGTACTGTAATTGTAAAGCAACTGTGTCCATCTGCATTTATGTGTTGTTGTTACTAAGTAATTGGCTTGTTTTATTTGGTCAAAAAAATTTTCAATGCTTCCATAGTTCCGTTGTACTCTGTCATAATTGGTGAAATTCGATCTTGATGTTATCGTTGCTGCTAGGCCGTTTCGCTGCTTTATATTGTGTGTCTTATTTGCATTCCTTATTTTTATTCTTCCATTTGCCTTTTTCCTTTTGGAATGCTACATGTAACTTTTCGTACCAATAAGATGTTTCATTCTGTTAGAATGATCAGTTGGTCAGGCTTACAATAGGAAGAGCAGATATAAGATATCAGATATAGATTTTAAGTGGAATAGTTGCCTAGTTCTCACCTATTTCAGATTATTGGCCGTTCAAGAAAGGGCAGAGTAGAGTTAAAATTAACTATCCTTTTCATGTAAGAGTTAAAGGAGAGAAACGCAAGTTTGAGTGGAGTTCAAGCAGTTAATTTTAGTGCTACTCTTCTTGGAAAGGCCCTAATGTTTTGCCATAGTGACATCAGGGCAGACTTTGTTCATAAAGTGAGAAGAGATGGGTAGAATTGGTCAGTGGAAAAAATTGAACAAGAAATGTGCATAGGACAAATAGCAATTGAAGGAGCTTGGTTACTGTTTTCATGCTGTAATACGAAAGACGAAGGCAATGAGACGCCCTTTTTCCAAAGGCTACCAAGCTTAGAGGCAGCGATAGCAGCCATCCAATTGCAGAACTAGGTTGCTCTGGCTAGTCTATCCGAGCCAGTGACGTGCCGTATTTGCTTTTTCATAAAGGTCTTGTTGAGGTAGGTATATATGCTGTATGTATGTATGAGGCGGCTCATTAACTTCAACAGTTGTGGCTTGAGGTTCCCTCGATCGTAGCCAGTCACATCGTCTGAGTACATCTATTCGTCCGTGTCATTAAGTTTCGTACTGGTCATGTCTGAGACAGCGGGTTGGTCGCACAAGCCACTCATATCACCTAGTGATATAATCGACAAGTCTGTGACCGGCTGGGTATTATGAATCGCTACATGGATGCGTGTAATCGGAATGTCCCGGTCCCGCAGTTTTGCTATCTGCGCAGCCCTAAGCCCTAGCCCGCAGTCAGAAGCGCAGCCGATGTAAGTTGTATGTATGCTGGAAGTTTATTCGCCGTTTCTACAGTCTCTCATTTCTGAGTTTCTGCGCTGTTTGTGTTGCGCCGCTGAAGCATGAACTGGGGGAAGTGTGTGTTGCTCTGCCGGGGTGGTTTTTCGTTTCTCTGTCGCTCTTTCGTGTGCTTTTATAACGCTGCTACTTAATTTCATTTCATCCATTAACGCAACTTAAAAGTCGTGCCAGTGTTGTGAAGAAAATGTTGCATCAGGTTTGCACTTTTCTGCAATTTTTTTAACCGAAAAACTTACATCATTCACGAAAAGAAACCGATGTTTTAGCTTACGCTAGTTAAATATTCAATTAGTGATTAGGGCTAGTGCTATCAGTTATATTCGTAATAAGTTGAACTTGTATATTACACGCGGGTACGCTTTCTCAAATTTTGAACGCATCTGATTTCTCTTTATGTCAATATTTGATTGTACCGAATACTGACTGAAAATAAAGAATTTTTAAGCACGACTTTACGCGGTAAATGATTTTTTAGTACTTCCTTATCAACACTATTGTCTACACACAATCAGGTGAAAAGGTGATAAGACAAAGATCGAAACTTTTTTCGCTTCATTTTGCCATTTTTATATTTCTGTGGGTTCTTTTAGCAACCATGAACTCTAAAACTGAGAAATATGACCTGTTAGTTTGAGTAATTTATATATTGCCAATTTAAATTTTATTTATTCAATCATAATTTCAAATGGATTTCGATCACCGCAAAAGTAAAAAAACTAGCTTTCCAGGGAATCGAACCACGTTGATGTTTGATGTTTGTGTACACGTACACATACCATAGAATAGAGAGGTTAGAGAAAGGAGTAGAGGAAAATAATGAAACTGCTATATATATATATATATATATATATATATATATATATATATATATATATATATATATATATATATATATATATATATATATATATATATCACATGTCAATCGTGCCTAAACACGGGGTTCCGATTCTGTTCTGGGGAAGAGTCTAACCCAACGTCGACGAAAGCTCTAGTCCTAAAATTTTTTGAAATTTGAAGGAAGTCTACCAGAAAACCAGTAGAAATTGTAAATCTTTACAGTCTTTGCAAGACAACACTACAGCGAATTTAAATAATTTTTAACGTTTTAAAGCCAAAAAGAATACAATTTACTTACCTAAAGCGTTGCAAATTTTGGTAACAGTTGCTGAGGTGTCTTACATACCATTTCTTGCCGTGTGGCCGAGACGCTGCCGTGCCCCGTTCCCTCCACGTTATCCTAATTTGTCAATAGGGCTTTTGTCCTATATACATCAAGCGTTCCGTTCACACAATAGGATCATTCAGAGTTTCGGAAGGATCCTACACTCATAAACTCAAGCAAAGCCAGATTACAGGTAGGTTTCTGTTCTGCTTGACAGACTATGGCAAAGCTTAGATCTGATTCCTGTGGAGGAACCACTAAAATCCCGATTAGCATACCATCCACTACTTTACCCTCCTGTACCGCTCTACAGCTTGCTAGAGCTGTTACCCAACATTAAAACTTATTTTAACAATTAGTTTTGCTTGTTTCGATCGCTTGGATGACGATTTTAGAGCCACATAATGGTTGAGTTTTAGTAGACGATTTTATTTTCAGACATGTTGACGAAGGAACCCACCGTGGGAAAATGGGGGTGTGGGTCACGGGTCTGTTCATTGTGGGTGAGATGGCCGGAGGTGGGCTTGTTGCCATGGCAAATGCAGTCATGAATGCTTGTAAGTTAGACTTCCAGAGTTCAAATTTCAGTTCAGGCTTGTTTATTTCAGATAAAATTACACGATTGCGATTGCCATCACATTGCTTTTGCAACTTTTCTCTGAAAACACATAAAAGCATAGATCAACGACAACCTTCTACTTGTGAACCCAAAAATATGAAAAATTTTAAATGCATGCCTGAAAATAAGGAAAACTATAAACACTTTTGTGTATGTGTGGACTCTACAATATACAGTGTCCTATGAAATGCCTAGAAACGGCAGCTTGTTATTCCGGCAGCAACAATAAATGCATCCAACCTAAATAAACGCATTCCATTTTACAGGGTGGTTTGGTATAGCCTTAATTGTCTTGGGCGCTCTTGCCTCAAGTTTCACAGGAACTCGTTTGGGTGCATGTTGGACGATGCTCCAAGAAAGATATCCCGATTATCGAAAACAGACGCGTCGTCCTTATCCAGAAATCGCAGAAAGAGCTGCTGGAAAATGGGCTCGGTACGGTTTGCCTGTCCATTATTTTGTAGCGATCATGTCGAAGCTTTTATGCACTGTTTGGGATTGAAAACACAATCGGTTTGCCTCAATGAGCAATCTAACTAAAAGAGCCAGTTCTAATACTAAACAACGGGGCATCATTTCATTTCTGTTCGACTTTGTTGGGCTTATGCCTCATAGACTTCGTTAGTTTCTAAAAATACCTATATATATGAAGTCAATGTTTTTATAGCACAATTACAACTTGCATTTGTGTATTTCTTTATGTGATTCTGTATGTTCTTTGAGCAGATTGTTAATTTAATTTTAAGCTATATGACCTCCGTGTTTGTGGACATCACCTTAGTGGGCGGTGCAACGGTGTTTTTGCTGCTCTCTTCGCAAAACATTCAGTCATTGCTGGAAGAGTGGGGAGATATTGATATGACCTTCTGCGCCTGGGTTGGCATAATTGGGGCAATTCTGCTACCAGTAACATTCTTGGGGACTCCCAGCGAATTTTGGTAAACGCATGCGATACTATTCTCGAATTTACAATAAAATATACTATTTTTCCTCAATTTTTGTTTTAAATATAATTTTTCTGTTTAGCATTACCTTGTTGCATTTCTGGCCGATTGCACCAAATCGGACTAGCTATTCTGAGAATAAAGTTATTCCGGAATAGCTATTCCTATTCTCATTTTATTCCGATATTCCGTTGCACCAAACAAGAATAGGATTAGCTGAGCTAATACTATTTTATTCTCAGAATAAAATAAGAATAGGTATAGCTATTCTTATTTTCGTTTAACCAATCAAACGGTACCAAACGCCATACTCAACCAATCAGATTATAGTAGGTTTTGTCACGTTTTTCTGAATTTATTCCTATTCTTATTCTGATGTTAGCCTTTTTCTGATTATAATTTTAAGTTGAGCAAGCAAGGAACTGAAATTTAAAAATGCACATAGTACTAACAAGGCGCTGGGTATGGGTTACAGGTTACATTTCGGGAAAAGCAGACTTTAGGCATAGAAATGTACGTAAACACAAATAGTCAAGAATTTTGCTAGTTTACCTTGATTACACTTAGGAAAATATGTTACGGCGAATTCGATTTGAATCAATAATTAACATTTTAAAATGCAAATACGAAGAATTTGCTTTGCCTAGCATGAATAAGCAGGCATGAATAAGTCATACGGAAAGACAATTCTTGACGTTGCAAGTTATTGTATAGATCAAAAATATTATATAAATCAAAATTATCGAAAATAGTATATAGATCAAAAATTCGGGAAATCTTTTAAAATATGGGTTTAAACCTGCTCTTGAGGAAGAATAGGAATAAGAATAAATAAAGGAGTTATTTGCATTTTATTCCTATTTTATTCCGGAATAAGTTTGGTGCAATGCTCTTCAATCTTATTCTTATTCTTATTCTGACTTTATTTTTATTTGGTGCAATGGAATTCTTGCTATTCCGGTAGTAGTATAGGAGGGTCATTACGAGCAGTAATCCCTGGATTGAGATGCTCTTCCCACCCATACCCCCTGCCCTACCCCTACTGCTCCACCCTGTATATAATATCACCATCCCTCTGCGTTCTTCCCCCGGGGCTTGGGACCCGGCGTCGGCCCACTACCTACCTGCCTAATCTATGTACAATACCTACCTAACTTCTTTACCTACCTAAGCTATTTGACCTATCCACCTCACTTATATAAACTCAGTTTTAATTCGATGTTTTTATGGGTTTGTATTTTTATGTGTTATTTGTATTCATATTTTATGCACACATTTTCAATCAGATATACAGTTAGTCCTTAGGAGGACTGTTGGGATAAGGGCGAGCAGAGGTGGAGGCGGAGCTTGGTTCCCAGGATTTAGGCGAGGCTGTCGGTAATTGGAATTTGTTTTTGGTCAATCATCCGAAGGTCAACCAAATCCGACCCTTCCAAAATCCCCAAAAATGGTAATCCGAAACTTCCCTTAAACTTAAAACTAGCCAACCTCCCATCCTCAGTAGCTGTTTTCGAGGTGAAGTAGCATGGTGCACTGTAGTCCCAAATTTCCACCTCATTACCTTGAACACTAAACCAACACCACCAAAACATTTTCGAGAGAGCTTTTACAACCGACCGCCCACCACGACAGAACGAATGAGACTGATCCATTTTCCGAATTTTGCTCCTTTTATAGATTTTTGTCAATTCCCAAGAGGGTAGTTAGCGGTCCCCAAGGGACCAAGATCAAATGCACCGACCGAATAGGTCATTAATCAAACTCGACAAGCGGTCCCAGGAGGGTAACTAAAATACAACTCGGTGTGGTCCCAGGGGATAACAAATGGCGAGCGTGGGTAAAAATAAAATTTAAGGTGGCGTCACCCCGGGGAAGGTCGATGAGATTGAAACCAGCGTACTGTCCAAACTTGATCACAATTTTGAGTCTCTCCTCCCTTACGTCTAGCCCACAGTTTTCAACTTTTATAGATATCCCCTTTATCTGTCTTGCCTTGCCCTAATTTCGCAACTACCTTGGTTTTATACTGCGAGTCACTTCAATATTACTCCAAGTATACTTTTTCTAATATTTCTTATGACCTGGCCTTGCCCTTTCCTTCCTAACCTTAATCTTCCGCTTCCGTAATTTTGTGCTCCGAGTCACTCCAAAGTAACACCGTTACTGCTCCGAGCCAACACCGAGGATACACTGAGCATACACCGAGCTTACTCTATTTATGTTTTTAAATCTAAATTGTTTTCAATCGGACCCGCCCTCGTCGCCTTCTGTTTTTTCTGGTAGTACCATCGTATCTAGGTCGACGTTCTTTTCAATTGCTCGCTTAAGGGCCTCTTCATTAGAAAATTCATGCTCGTAGTCTACCTGCTCATCCATAATCTTTTCGATAAGTGGGTCGTCAAGGAACTGTTTGCAACGTTGGATGTGAGTATAGATCAACCTGTTTAACTCTGCTCAAATTAATGGTCTAAGTTCGTTGTAAGCTTCAACCTCAGATGTAGCCTCAGAATTGCCGTCAGTAAGGTACTCTTGGGTTAGTCTACCCATTCGTCGTTCATATTTCACCTCAGCCCGGCGAACAAGCTCACCCCAAAATTCTCCAATCGGTCTTATCTTACTGCCAGAGTCACTACTTCTTGAGGACTCCGTACTTGCATCTGACTCATCATAGTCCGGTTTTGCACTGTGAATATTTTGAACATGACGCTGGAGGTTGAACGCCCTTGTGAAAGTCTGACCACATTCACCACACTGGTATGGTTTATTGTATTTGCAACTAGACATCTTTGTTAGAGTTAAGTATTGTGCCTGCTTTTATGTACTTTGTCGTACGTGCTTTTATTGATTTCGCTTGGTGCTTTTATGTACTTTGTCTTTGGTGTTTTTATTGATTTAGGGTCACTCCAAGCCTGCTCCGAGCTAACACCGAGTAAACACTGAGCATGCACTGAGCTTACACCGAGCCTTGTCAATAATGGTGGGGGTAATGTTCGAGTAATGTTGACCAAGGTCAAAGAACAACTTCTGCTTTTATTGATTTCGGTCGATGCTTTTATGTGTTTGTATCTACAATGTCTGTTTTTATTGATTCACAGTACTCGAAGTCGTCGCGTCCAATTGGCTCTCCAATCTAGACATGACTAACTTCGAGTACTGTGAATCAATAAAAACAGACATTGTAGATACAAACACATAAAATCGACCGAAATCAGTAAAAGAGATTGTTCACTGACGCTAGTCAACGTTACTCATTTACCCCCACTGTGACAAGGCTCGGTGTTAGCTCAGTGTATGCTCGGTGCATTTCGGTGTTGCTCGGAGCCCAGAGTGACTCTAAATCAATAAAGACACCAAAGACAAAGACATAAAAGCACCAAGCGAAATCAATAAGCACGTACGGCAAAGTACATAAAAGCTTGGCTCAGTACAACTCTAACAAAGATGTCACAGTTGCAGTACAATAAACCATACCAGTGTGGTGAAATTTGGTAGGGCGTTCGAACCTCCAGCGTCATGTTCAAAATATTCACAGTGAAAAACCCGGACTATGAGTCTGAGTCAGATGTAAGTACAGAGTCTCAGAAAGTAGTGACTCTGGCAAATGAGCCGATTGGAAAATTTGGGATGAGCTTGTTCCGCCGGATGTGAGCGAATACGAACGACGAATGGGTAGGCTATGCAAGAGTACCTTTTGACGGCAGCATTCGAGGCTACATCTGAGTTGAGCCTACAACGAACTTAGAGCCATTGAATTAGAGCAGAGTTAAACAGAGTGATCTATACTCACATCCAACGTTGCAAGCGTTTTGAGGACCCATATCGAAAAGATTATGGATGAGCAGGAGGAACTACGAGCACGAATTTTCCGAATGAAAAATTTGGAGGCCTAAGCTTAGCAATTGAAGAACGTCGACCTAGATACGATGGTACTACCAGAAAAACAGAAGGCGACGAGGACAGTCGTTGAAAACAATTTAGATTTAAAAACATAAATAGGGTAAGCTCGTTGTATACTCAAGTATCCTCGGTGTTGGCTCAGTGCAACGGTGTTACTGGAGTGACTCGGAGCACTTGCGGCGCAAGATTGGGGTTAGGAAAGAAGGGCAAGGCCAGGTCAAAAGTATTAGAAAAGTATACTTGGAGTAATATTGAAGTGACTCGCCAGTTTAAAACCAAGGTAGGTTGCAAGATTAGGGTACAGGACTATAAGGCAAAGTTGAAAACTGTGAGTCGTAGGCAGGAAGAGCTGAAAATTGTGATCAAGTTTGGACAGTACGCTGGTTTCAATCTCATCGACCTTCCCGGGGTCGTTACTCACCTTAAATTTTATTTTTACCGCGCTCGCCATTTGTTATCCTGGGACCACACCGAGTTGTATTTTAGTTACCCTCCTGGGACCGCTTGTCGAGTTTGATTAATGACCTAATCGGTCGGTGCATTTGATCTTGGTCCCTTGGGGACCGCTAACTACCCTCTTGGGAATTGACAAAAATCTATAAAAGGAGCAAAATCGGGAAAATGGATCAGTCTCATTCGTTCTGTCATGGTGGGCGGTCGGTTGTAAAAGCTCTCTCGAAAATGTTTTGGTGGTGTTGGTTTAGTGTTCAAGGTAATGAGGTGGAAATTTGGGACTACAGTGCACCATGCTACTTCACCTCGAAAACAGCTACTGAGGATGGGAGGTCGGCTAGTTTTAAGTTTAAGGGAAGTTTCGGATTACCATTTTTGGGGATTTTGGAAGGGCCGGATTTGGTTGACCTTCGGATGATTGACCAAAAACAAATTCCAATTACCGACAGCCTCGCCCAAACCCTGGGAACCAAGCTCCGCCTCCACCTCTGCTCGCCCTTATCCCAACAGTCCTCCTAAGGACTAACTGTATATCTGATTGAAAATGTGTGCATAAGATATGAATACAAATAACACATAAAAATACAAACCCATAAAAACATCGAATTAAAACTGAGTTTATATAAGTGAGGTGGATAGGTCAAATAGCTTAGGTAGGTAAAGAAGTTAGGTAGGTATTGTACATAGATTAGGCAGGTAGGTAGGAGTCCGGTAATGGGCCGACGCCGGGTCCCAAGCCCCGGGGGAAGAACGCAGAGGGATGGTGATATTACAGGGTGGAGCAGTAGGGGTAGGGCAGGGGGTATGGGTGGGAAGAGCATCTCAGTCCAGGGATTACTGCTCGTAATGGCCCTCCTATACTACTTCCGGTTTTATTCCGGAATAAAATAGGAATAAGCCTATTCTAATCTTATTCTTATTTGGTGCAATCGGCTGTAAGAGGTGCTATTTCTTCAGGCCAGTTGCCATTGGCGCCATGATCGTGTCTGCCCTCGCTTGCCTTCTTATGGTAATCGGAATGGCCATTGACCACTCAAATGCCACATTTACACCCCAGTATAATCTGCCCAGTTTTGTTGACTTTTTCCTGGCCTTTGGGACTATCCTATTCGCCTATGGCGGTCAGTCTGCCTTTCCCACCATTCAGCATGAAATGAAAACCCCTGCTAAATTCGGTCGATCCGTTGTAATTGGAATGTCAAGTAAGTTGACATTTTGGCTACAGAAACCATTAGTATACAGTCTATCTTTAATCTCGACGCCAAAAATAAACCATAATTTAGTCTTTAAAGAACTCCTCCTTTAGCGTTCTTACCAGCAATCTGGTGTGAAGCCAGCTCGCTAGCCAGCTGTGAAACCTGTGAAGTGTGAAGTGGTGTAATAAATTTATTTTTTAAATCATCGGTTAATTGAATTTAATAACAATTGGAAATGTTCTGTTTTAGTAATTTTGGTCCTGTATCTAGTGGCTCCAGTCATGGGCTATGTGGTTTATGGAGATCAACTGGCTCTAAATCGTGGGAATCTACTGAACAGTATGGGCGTTGATTGGGTTCGGCATTCCGCCACAATTCTGATCACTCTTCACTTGGTCCTCAGCTTTACCATTGTAGTTAATCCAGTCAATCAGGAGATTGAAGAATTGCTTCACATTCCGCATCGTAAGGAAAACACTATTTGTAATTCAGCAGCTGCGGCAGCTTTAGAGTAGCGTACGGCAAAATATAACAGTGAACACACACTGCGTTCAATTTAATACCTGTTCAAAACTTTCTTATTAGGTATCATGCGAAACCTGTTGGAGCGGTTGTTTTTTGATTGTATCAGAACATCATTTAATCTTACATTCCTCAGTTCCTCACCTCTCCTTACCAGATTTTAAGTTTTACCTAAATATAGAAGTGGGAGAGATATATACAGGGCTATATAGATATATGCATATATACAGTATAATATTATGTATAATAACGTTACTTGTCTTCAGACTTTAACTGGAAGCGGATGGTTACCAGAACCTGTCTAATGATCTTCATAGTGTTCCTGGCCGAGACTGTCCCACATTTCGGAACTCTGTTAAATTTAGTTGGAAGTTCAACCATCACAGCCTTGACTTTCATCTGCCCGAATTGGTACTACCTTTCCCTCAAGGCTCAGGACGACCCGGCTTACTCAAACGGAGCCTACATTATGTATGTTCTTGAAAATGATCGCCTAATGACTGCAATAGTCTCTTCACGGCTTGTTTTCATATATACTTTGTATTATCCATGAAAGGGATATGTTTGGAACTAAGGAAGACAATACTTTCCAGAATTAGTTATAATTAGTTATAGTTTGATCAATAAATTCTACAATTTATTGCTTTTGTTTGACTGTTCTAGTGGATCTACCTCAGTTGATGATCTGCGAGGAGTGGCTGGAAATAGATGGGAACGATTCAAGTACTATTGTAAAAGGTCCGTTATCTTCAGCTTCAACTTGTGCTCTGCTGCTCTGCTCTCGGCTAATGACATTGATATCTACCGCAAAGATAGCTTCGATAAAGTCTGAGCTCATAATGACTTCTCACGAGGGGCTCTGTCGTGCAGGATTTCGCCGGGCCTGGCCCGGGTCTGGAACGGCACCAAGCACCGGACCCGCTCCAAGGCCCTGGCTCCGAACCGGGAGCTCAGAAACAGATGGTTCCGACGGCTCCGCAGGTCCCGTAGGCCCCGCTGGCCCGGTCAATTCGCCGGTGTCACGGTGAAATTTTTCCCCCTAAAAATTTTTCCCCCCGGAAAAATTTCACCGGTGAAATTTTTCCCCCCGGAAAAATATCACCGGAGAAATATTTCCCCCCGGAAAAATATCACCAGTGAAATTTTTCCGGGGGGAAATATTTCACCGATACACTGTAATTGAAATTTTCAAGCAACTATCAACTTTCCAACCTATTTCTTAACTAGAATATTATCTAATCAATTGAATAGAATATTATTTTTTGCCTCGCATATTTTTTATAAAATTATCAAATAAGGAATGATCTCAGCTCTTAGGAACTAAAGTGACTCCCAAAATTTAGGATAATATTTGTTTAGCGGGAATTATTCCTTTTTTAGAGTACTGAAACATAATTTTTTAGTAAAGTCGTTACAGAAATGCTCAATGGGAAAGATTAAATGACTGCACTTGATCATTACTATCCACTGTGTTAATATGTTTTTGATCGTGTTCCCCTCACATTTATTTGCGGTTTCAGAATTTCTGGGAAAAGGGATCAAAAACGAAGGAGCAGAAAAATTCCATAATTAATTCTTCTGTCCCCAAATTTTCGAATATTTATTTGTGGTTTATTGTAGTAAATTTTTCACTAAATAAGATTTAGTTTAGATTAACCCAATTATTAATCCAAATTTAAATGTCCAGTAAACTACTTCTTTAAAATTTTCTGGAAAGAGTACATAGAGCACAGCACAGGCGGACAAGGGGGGACCACCCTCGGCGAAGTCGTCCACAAGGGGTCGCGAAATTGCGGGTAAGAAAATTAGCCAAAAATATGTTTTACGACTAAAATTTCCAGAAGTTTTCCGGCTTCGCCAGAATTGTTTGCTTAAAATCACTTTTTTGCTTAACGTCTGAAAAATGTGTTTTGGCTAAAAAAAATCGCTGTTCTTTGATATCGTTTAATATCGTTTAATATTAATATTTAATTCTTTAATATCGTTTATGAAAAGGTCTAAACTCGTTCAACAACAGCTTAGCCTTTTCTCGAAAGTCTTTGTTTTCGATGTGGAGCAAGCAGAGCGAGTCGATATACCATCGTCATATACCACCAAATAAATGTGAGGAGAACACGATAAAAACATATTAGCACAGTGGATGGATAGTAATGATCAAGTGCAGTCATTAATCTTTCCCAATGCGCATTTCTGTAACGACTTTACTAAAAAATTATGTTTCAGTACTCTAAAAAAGGAATAATTCCCGCTAAACAAATATTATCCTAAATTTTGAGGGTCACTTTAGTTCCTGGGAGCTGAGATCATTCCTTATTTGATAATTTTATAAAAGTATGCCAGGCAAAAAATAAGATTCTATTCAATTGATTAGATAATATTCTAGTTAAGAAATAGGTTGGAAAGTTGATAGTTGCTTGAAAATTTCAATTACAGTGTAGGTCGGTGAAATCTTTCCCCCCGGAAAAATTTTCACTGGTGTTATTTTTCCGGGGGGAAATACTTCTCCGGTGATATTTTTCCGGGGGGAAAAATTTCACCGGTGAAATTTCTCCGGGGGGAAAAATTTTTAGGGGGAAAAATTTCACCGTGACACCGGCCCGACAGGCCCGTGAGGGCCGGCACGCCATGAAGCGGGCCGGGCTTTTCAGGGTAGACGAGCCAGGCCGCACTGTATAAAATCGGTGCCGGGCCGGAACGGGTTCACGGCCCGGTCCACAGCCCTACACTGCGAGGGGGAGGGGGGTCTTCAAACAAACATACATTCAGGTAAAAAGTAAAATGGAACATATATATGGAAAATTTAGGAATGTCTAATTTATAATGACAAATTCTGGAATCTTGAATTGCACGATGACACACACTGTTCTGCTGTTAGGACACTCAGTTAGAATTCTTCATAGTGCTTCTCCTTTCAGTATCTAGCAGCTCAATGATTCTAATGATTATTTTAGTCGCCATCAATACCAAGACGACATAATAACTAAGAGTGTGCAAGTGGGACATGATGTGCACGACAACGCAGAGTTGGCGCCGGGTCCGGGTACCCGCGGGTACCCGCGGGCCGGGCCGGGTCCGGGTCCAACTTTAGGACCTGCGGGTCCGGGTACCCGCGGGTCCAAATCCGGGTCCGGATCCAAAATACTGAAGAAAACTGGATTTTGTTACATTTAGGGACGTTAAAACATTACAATTTTTTATTGTATTTCTAATAAAAGGTTGGTGAAACCGGTGTGTTAGGCATTGAAATACAATGTTTAGTTGTCTAGCTGAGGTCTTTCTGATCTATGCTGCTCTGCTGGCATAGAAATACAATATGTAGTAATAGAATTGGAAGTAGAAATATGACAACTCGAATTGATAAGGTAGCATGAATGCAAAAATTTAATCTAGTAAACAAGCTCAAGGACATTGTTTTCAAAAACAAGCCACCAAAAATTCGTTCACATTCTTTCCTCCAAAGCATTCGTAACTTGTCTTTGTCCGAAGGACAGTCTCGTCACACTGTCTCTGGACTATCACAAAACTGCTACTGCTTTTGTTAGCCCTAGTACTCAAAATTGTCTTGAGGTGTAAAATAAGTTAACCTAATGCTTATCACCGGTTTTATTCGCGACTGGGCGATTACAGTAGTAAAGTTGCAGTGAATGTTTAAAATGCAAACTGGTTCGTTTTTTACACCCGGGTACCCGGATCCGGGTCTGGACGGGTCCGGGCCCGGCCTAACGGGTCCGGGTCTGGGCCGGGTCCGAAAATTTGGACCCGGAGCCAACTCTGCGACAACGGCAAGATTTTTTATTTAGGCCATAGCTTAGGCCATGGCCTAAATTCAGGAGTCGATGGCCTAAAGAATTGTGGCCGCTGGGCGCTGAGGCCATCTGTCCTAAAATTTTTCGACAAAGACTAAGTCAAATTTTATTGATTTTTAAGTGAAAATAGTAGTTTTTCTAATTAATTTTCTTTCTTTCTTTCTTTCTAAAAGTTTCTAAAAGTTTCTGGACTGCGCCAGCTAGTTGAGTTCTTTATTTGTACTTACTTACTAATACATACCAAAAGTACTAATACTCATTCAAGTTTTGCTTTCGTTGCAAAATGCGAACAAAAACCTAAGAATTAGCAAAATTTTGCTGGGCTAAATGCTCTGGGAGATGGCGCTAATAATATTTGTTGTTGAGGCCGTTTGGCCTGAAGGTCGGCAACGAAACAAAAACCCTGGATAAGGGCCGACCCCCTACAAATTGTACTCCAGTCCCAGTGACTCCGACAAATGAGTACCTAGAACAGATTTACGTTCACTCGCTTCACTTGTATGTTTTGTATTTGTGTTGAAACCAAAAACGTTCTATCAGCAACTGGCCACTTTTGATCTTCAAAGCATGCAAGCGAGTGAGCGTACAAAAACTAACTCATAGTGGGAGGGTCGGTTTACTGGGGTCCAATTTGGGGGGATCAGCCGTTAGTGTGCAAATCATGTCCCCAGCCTTAATAACTAATAGTGTGGCGCTTGTCACACTCTTAGTTATTATTACTCTTGTTAATGTCAAGAGTATATACTTATAATTATATACTAAATATTGTTATAAATAGCAAGGTCGTGTTTAGGTTGCCAGAAAAGGTTCCAATCTATCAGATTGTAATTTGTATTGTGATCTGTATTGTGGGATTCATTGGAATTGTTGCTGGAACCTACGCAGCAGTCGATGCAATTGTTCATCCTTCGGGGACTGTTTTTACAGTACCATGCTATGTGAATTTTACGGCAGCCATGGGCTAACTAAACAACTGACTTATTCTGAACTTGTATCATTGTGTGATCAATAAGAGCTAATTTCTGGCTATATAGGGTAAACTAGCTTTGTATGGACAATAAAACATCGGTCTATCTTCAACATATAAGAGCACTAGCCATGAACGGACAATATTTTTCGCTGTATGGACACAACTTGCGTTGTATGGACACTGAATTTTACATGCAAAACATAGAAGTAATAAAATTTTAAAATGCTTCTTTTGAACTTAAAATAGAAGGTAGAAGCTTGAATTTTCGGATTTAGAGTTATTTGACTGTCCTCTTTCGACTGCAGTAAAAAATAAAAATTTTCGAAATTGCTTAATTTCCACTTAGAATGGTAGGTAATGTCTTCAAAAACATGTATAAAAAGTTTTACATTAATCTGAGGCTTTTTGTTAAAGTTATTAGCGTTAGAAATCCTGCTTTGAAGTCATATAAAATACACACAAATTTTGCTGTCCATACAGGGAAAGTGACGTGTCCATACAATGCTAGTTCAAGATTAATCATTACTTAATTAATAACTTTTAATAGGCGTTACCATTTTGAAAAACAATTTGACCAGATTATAGGAAACACAATTAGACACATTTCGATAGAAAAATGTTCTTAAATATTTATAGTTTGGACATAGAACTTTTCTCCTAAACTTTAACCTAAAAATTGGCGTTTTCTAAGAGTGTTGCGTCGAAAACAATAAATAAATCTGCAGCGGTTTCATTTTTGAAGAAAACTTACTGAAACTTGGTAAAGTGGTACTAAGAATAATAGGCTTTCTAACGATACAAACTTTTTTCAAATTGGCCAGCTCTGGAGAGAGATATTTAGTCAAATCTTATCTAATGTTCATACAAGGTTAGTGTCCGTACAAAGCTAGTTTACCCTAATGCTAATGGCTCCTAGGAAACCCTCTGCGAATCAGTACCTGATCGAAACAGGGGTACGCTCACTCGCTCATGTTTACGTGCTTAAACCTCGAAAATATAAGCACTAAGCAGTGTGTGCGCCCAAATTTTGTGCCTGCTTTGAGCTTTTAGAACGTAAGTTTAGTGCACGATTTCTTTCTAATTTGCGGAGGGGGTCAGCCGTTCGAACAGAGAATAGTTTTTGCTGTGATAAGAGATATGCCTAGTCACATACTCTGATTGTTTATAGCATTCGAAAGTGGGAAGCACGACTTTGAGTACAGTTCAGATTGACTTTGTATACTTGTAATGGCAAAAACCAAAAATTTCTTATCTTTTCACCTAAGAATGCAGAACTGGTCCCGGAATGTTAATGAGCACCAAAATAATATATTTGGAAAGTTTCATCCACTTTCATAAGGAACTGAAGCCTATAGGGTCAAATTTACACAAAGCGAAACCAGCACCTTAATCAACTGCGACTCCTACTGTCACCACACGGCGAGTGGAAAGATATATTAAACTGCAGCTCAAATTTTTGGACAGCAGCCGCAGTGTGCCTAAAATGGACCCCAAATAAAACGTTTAGGCAAGAGTGCATAATTGCACTATACATTAGAAGAAGAGTAAGCCACTTCGAGGGCTCCTCTTCTTGGCATTGCGTAACGGTGCTCCGACCACAATACGCGAATGTTCCCTCGTTTGGTAGGAGGGGGAGGTATGCAAAAGGGGTCCTCGTTTGGTGGGGGGTATGCAAAAGGGGTCCCCGTTTGGTGGGGGGGGTCACCAAATCAGGCTAAGATTGGCTGAATCTGATTGGCTGTTGGCGGCTCCCCCCAACCGGGGACCTCTTTTGCCTACTCCCCCCCTCCACCAAACGGGGACCTCTCTTTGCTACCCCCCCACCAAACGGGGACCTCTCTTTGCTACTCCCCCGCCACCAAATGAGGACCTATTTTCAAATAGACCAAAAACTACCGTAATCCTCTGCTCTGCTCTACCCCCCCCCCCCAGCAAACGGGGAGGGGGTCTCTGCAATCTGATTGGATTGACAGTAGGCTACCCCCCCCCCCCCACCAAACGGGGACCTCTTTTCTGCTACCCCTCCCCCCCCACCAAACGGAGGGGGGTATGCTCTGTCGAAGAGAGCTACCCCCCACCAAACGGGGGAACATTCGCGTATTGTGGGCGGAGCACCGTTACACAATGCCAAGAAGAGGAGCGCTCTAATGGCTTACTCTTCTTCTTATATAATGCACTCTTGGTTTAGGTGCGTATGAGGAAGGCGCCAGTTTAGGAAACCTACGGATTGTTTTGGGCATAACGGGCCAAATATCCAGTCTTAGAGTTCCTTGATTCCTCGGAGACCGCGTATGCGCAGCAGAAATTTTTGTCTAACTTTCACTAGTCTGATTTGAAGGCCATTACATTTTCGGAAACTTGAGATCGCTAGTTATTTCTTTGAATCAGTTCGGTCCATCTCGTAAATTGCTTTTTCAATGACAGTCTGCAAAGGTTCATGCCGTGAAACAGAATCCATCGTTGAAAATCAATAAAGAGGACATAAATTAAATGATGTATATGGAGTACGCCTGACTGTCTAATATTCTCAATAATCTTATTTGCGGGTTGTACGCCAGAGAAGTGCTTTATATTCTGCGAATTCTACATACCGTTGACTGAGACTGCTTTCCTCGGGGATATCATTTCCAGCCATCAATATTTATACTATGCCTATGACCACATTAACTGTAGTTGGTTATCCGTTGTCGCCCTATATTAATGACTGCTTTGACCACATTCCTTGGGACAGTGACTGTGTTCCGGGAAGTGATATCTTATCATTGCATTATATGCTTTCACCAGCCGGTTTCCAATTAAAGTACATGAAAACGGTAAACGATACTGATATATTTACAGCCTTGAAAGCAAATGCAGCCGACATTAGCGCTGTCTCAATTAATGCAATGGGCTACATTAATCTCAATTTGCAATTCACTGAAATATTTTATACATTGCAAAGCTTCACTGGATGGTTTATTTTTTGCAAACGACAAATCTTACGACAAGAAAATTCAGTACTAAGTATTATAAAGCCTGATATTTATGTATCGGCTGTCATTTCCCTAGTTCTTATAAAAATAATTAAGCGACTACTACTGTTTTTATTAGAAGACAGGATGCAAGTCAAAGGCTGGAATTCTTTGAAATGTTTCAACTTTTCCTGGGGCATTTTTCTAACCTTAGTGCTTAGTTTGTTTGGAAGTTTGCTGACAGTGGACATATTTAAACCTCTTCTTCACGAGACAACTCCGTTCGCTTCCGACTCTGAACTGGCCGAGAAAATATCTAATGGAAAGATTCATCTAATTATGATGGCTTATGCATCCAGACTGTATCTAAATCCTGATGCAAAGGTTGCCAATGATTATACTATCACTGAACAGTCCACTAAACAGTTACACTTACTAGCGTCAGCACTGGCTAAAAATCCTCCAACACTACTTTGTATGCCTGCAACTTCACAGGAACTCGTGGCAAAGTTATTTGAACTGCAGGCTTCATATGAATGGCCAGTTATATTAGCAGAAACGATATTAGCACGGGATATTCAAAGAGCTCATCCTAACGAACTCGCCTTGATGGAAAAGTCGAATTGGAAATCGATGCCGATGGTATTTATAATGCGAAAAATGAGCAAAAATATTTCCGAGCGAATTCATATGGCACTTTCTGCAGGCTCCTTCCATGACCTAACTTCTCGCATGGAAGAGAAACTATCACGTCAAACCATTACATATTCAAAACCAAATACAGAAAATACAGACACAGGAGAAATTCAACCATCACTTCACACGTCTAACCTAAGAGATTGCTTCATCCTATTGGCCAGTGGGCTTGGTATAGCGATTTTTATTTTTATAACTGAACTTTGGCCTCTATATCGAAACATGCCATGCAGAGCTATGTATTCTAATAAGGCAAAACATGTTAGCTTAGCTTAAGAACAATGAGTTTTTGTTTCAATAAACAGACAAATAATTGTCCGCGGCAAATGCTAGGGTTTACAATAACCTAGACTAAAAAGGGTCGTAAAAGCTTGAAGCTGACAAGTCAATAACAGTTGTCTTAGACGACAGAGCCTTTATTTGTTCACGTGCCGCTTTTTTAGTTATCTGTAATAGGGTGGACACGATTCCAGGGTCGGCTGCAAAGCAATGTGTCACGGTGCAGTTTTTCCCCCGGTGTAAAATTTCCCCCCGGAAAAACTACACCGGTGTGGATTTCCCCCCGGAAAAATTACACCGGTGTGAAATTTCCGGGGGAATTTTGCACCAAAGCCAGAAATAATGCAGATTTCAGTTTATGAATTAAGTTTTGCTCATAAATACAGCAACTAATTATGCTTAGATGGTGGAATATGGTTAGCCTGAAACGCTGAAATGCCAAAATAATTACTCATTATAACTCATATACCAAATCAACTTCATTGAAATATATAATGAATAAAAATTCTTTAAAAGCCAGAAATTTTGAAGGATTAATTAAAATTATTGTTATATTCTATTGCTTATTTCGTATTTGATAAACCATATAAGGAACCGCGTCAAAAATAAAATCGTGTACACGACTGATTTTACACGAATTCCAAACGTTTTCTTCCAAAGTTACACTAATTTTACACGTTTCATTTTATGCCACGTTTTTGTTATGATCTTTTTACGTTCCGGCTGCAAGTAGTTTGTGCTAACTTTAGCATGCTCATGCGAATACACAGAAAAGTTAAGCAAATGGTTTTTTGGTGCGCTCCAGCAAAAGAGTTGCTAAGACAGTAATAAACACTTCAAATCAGGCCACATCAGAACAAACCGCTTACACGATTTTTGCACGAATATATAAGATCGTGTAAATAAATTGTGTACACGATAGATTTTGGAAATATTTTTGACACGGTTCCTAATAAAGAAAAATTTTACGATAAAAGCCAACTCTAATGTTACTTATGCAATATGCACTAATATTTTAAGAATTTATTTCTGAGTAAAAATATATGCATAAATTAAAGCTTGGAAACTTTTATCTCCGAGCCCAAGCCGTTAAGCAGCAAAAGGTATAAGGTCAAATTAAAACTTATTTTTGTTTATTTCATAGATATATAATCATATGCAGCAATCAAAGCAATGCAAAAACTAATAAAGAATCATTTAATTAAATAATAATAGCTAATAAAGTTCAATTAAATCATTGCTAATTTCTAATCTTTTTTTTTAGTTCGCCACACTCCAGTTGGCACACGCCGGTTAGGAGTGGTGTCAGTACTGCGTGAAAGTTTGACTGGGGAGGGGTGACTGACACCGAATAATTGCTTTTGCAATTACCCGAGGCGTTTAACAAGGCCGGCGATGTACCTATTGCTGCCTATGCAATAAGTCCACCGCGGCAGCTCCACCCGCAGGCGGCCACCCCTTGGAATATCGGTAAATTGCCAGCAAGGGGGGATAAGTGTGCTAATTGCGGTGTCAGCTGACACCGGCGTTCCAGGTCTGGCTCCGCTGAGCCACCGTGTCACGACACAAGCATCAGATATTGCATATACAGCATACAGTAGATTACAATGTCAACTGTCTGCATTATTAGAAGCTGCTTTCGTTCTTTATTGGAGGGGAGAAGGAACAAAAGTCAGGTTGGGGGAAGGATGCTTCACAATTCTTTGTCTGTACTCTACGGCGTGGAGTTGCTGGGTTGGACCTGAACCTGGATCTTTATAGCCTTAACTTTCTTGATTCATCTGATCCCATTGGATTTAAGAGGTCCGTAATCCTTATGCCGTCACTGCAATGATACAAGACACAGAGCTTTAAGGGTTACAACATTAGTGGTATCCAATAAAGAAACTACAGTTAAGTCTTGCGTTACTGAGAGTTCTTAGTTGTTGTAGTGGCAACAAAGGAGTCTAATCGGACCTGCGGACATATGACCTAGCTAGCAAGCAATCGCATCATTTGTAAAGACAGTAACAGAGTTACTATCTATCTAATACAATGGAAGTTAGCTCTGCCAAATTTCAGTTCTGAAAACTTCACTGAGCTGCAATCACAATTATTTAAAAGATCAATCTTAAACTTAGCGTTTTGATATTGGTATATGCCAAGGATCCTTGTGTCCAGTGGTGGATTTCAGTTGAGCTGCTGAAATCCGCAGTGTCCTGGAATATGGTGACCACTTAGACAGTTGTAAAGGTCACCGGTGAGTTCAGCAAAGATTGTGATGAATGGATCATTTTGGGACCTTGAGAACATTTGAGAATTTTGAGATCATGAGTCATGAGCCAGTTTGTAGAAATCTTTTAGGCAAAGGATCAACAACGAAAGATCAGGGAAATAAAGTGCATGATTCTGTTTAATAAGATTGTTGCTTCAAAAAGCTAGCTACCTGCCACGTAGCATAGGATCCTTTTTCTAATCTTATTAAATAAGTATCTTTCTTAGTAAAATAAAAACACAATTGAAATTTTGGAAATTTTAGTCTCAGGGTTCAACCACAGCTCAATGGTGAAATCTTTCCTCAGGGAAATTTGAAGGGAAATTTTGAAAGCAAAGTTTAGAAAATTCAGGCTAACGTGGAAAATTTAGATTAATGTCTAATTAATTGAGATTTCAATTTGCAAACTGAAAATTTTTATTTCAGCTTAATTCAATGAATTTTCCAACATAAACTAAAAAATAAATTTTAATTGAATTTATTATTATTCTTGTTCTACCTTTGCCCTACATACAGATTTGAGCTCGGGGATAAAATCTCCAATATTTCAATTTATTTATTTTTACTTAGAAAATTAAAACATAAAATAGTAAAAACCTAAGAAAGATTAGAAGTTATTATTTTTTTAAGTATTTCATCCTTATTAAGGTTTATCAAATGCAAAATAAGCAATTGAATACAATATATAATGCTCATAATCAATCCTACAAATCTTTTGATTTTTCAAGAAATTTTATTTATTATATACTTCGATTTAATTTTGATCTCTATCTCAGTCGAACTATTATAATGAATTTTTTGGCGGATTACGCTAATCATATTCCATCTTCAAAGCATAATTAGTAGCTTCGATTATGTCCCAAACTCAATTTATAAACAGAAATCTGCATTATTTCTTGCATTGGTGCAAAATTTCCCCCCGGAAAATTCACACCGGTGTTATTTTTCCGGGGGGAAAATCCACACCGGTGTAATTTTTCCGGGGGGAAAATTTTCAAGGGGGAAAAATCACACCGTGACACAATGCAGTCATTTCACTGGGCGCTTTGGAGGATGGCTTGAACGGCGGGTATGGTAACAATATATCTACCTGTCATTACGTAGTAGATAGTACCAAGAGTACATAATAACTAAGAGTGTGACAAGCGTCACGCTCTTAGTTATCAAGCGAAAAACATCACCTGCACAATAACGGCTGACCCCCCCCACAACTGAGTATGTGCACTTCAAATATTTTTGCCCGCTATGCCTACGTTCTAAAACTCGCTACAGACGCACATTGAACTAACTGACTAATTGTGTTTCTGAGCTTTAGAATGTAGGCATAGCGGGCAAAAATATTTGAAGTGCACATACTCAGTTGAGGGGGGGGGTCAGCCGTTATTGTGCAGATGATGTTTTCCGTTTGATAACTAAGAGCGTGACGCTTGTCACACTCTTAGTTATTATGTACTCTTGATAGTACGTATTCTCGCGCTAAAGGGAACACCCACATACGAGAACATGTTCTCTTAAGGTGGTGGTATCCTTTTGTGCAGTGCCTTTGCTGTGATTTTTTGAAACGCTATAACTTTCGCAACTTTGGGAGTTGGAAAGAGCTTTATACATCACTTTAAAGCTTAACTTGTACAATCCCAAGAGCCTGCGAAACCAGCAAAATTAGCACAAAACTAGCAAAAATTTTCTGGCATACTGACATCTAATAGGCTGAATACAGACCAAAATTTTTTGAACATGGATTTCCAAAACCGTAGAATCGGCCAAAATTTTTTCTTGTGTCAGGATATGAAGGACACATGGGACATTTTTTGGATTTGACTCAACAAGTCTCAATACTCCAGAAAATCCGGCAAATGTGCGCTGACGCGAAATTTCGCAAACTTGTATTCACTTTTCCCGCGGAAAAAATAGAAAAAAACGGAAAACTTTTTTCCAGACTTTTCCCCTCGTCCATTCCTAAATTCAAAAAATCACTACAAAAGCACTGCACCAAAGGATACTATCACCTTAAGTGGAATCAGAAAACTGTTGAAGCCTGAATTGAAAAACTGTTTTTGAAAGTTGTTTTCATAAGAATTGATGGTGATTTCTAGTTGTGTCCACGAAACATTATTACTTAAACCATTCATCTCATAAAAAATAACAATAGTGTATAAGAAAGTAACATCGATGATTATTTTTAGTGGTGCTGGAAATTCAATTAAGCGAACATGTTTTCTTTAGTCAAATTAGAAAATTCTCCCATTCACTTAAGAGTAAGACTAAGAGAACATGTTCCCTTAAGGTCGTGCTCCCCTTACGTGCAGATATAGTTGCGGAAAATGCAATTATTGCCCGATTTCGTTCTAATTTTCATAAATTGCATCGGGAATGGTAATAAACGTCCTGTAAAAACGCCAGCTTCATAACGTTCATGCATAGTGAGAAACAAAAATTTGAAGTTCTGGAACTATGTATAGAAAATTATGCCCAGCGACTATAATTATTTTAAAGCTTATTATGTGCTGTACAACTTTGCTGTTAGACATTAGTCTCTAGCTCTTATCGTTTTTGAGCAGTGAATTTTTGAAACATTTTTTCTCGAAAATTGGCTATTTTTGACACGATCTTGCTGAAAACAGGTTTTGTCTAATTGGAGCAAGTGTACACTACAAATGTAGACACATTTATAGTCATCCTAAAGATCTTGAAAAGAGGCCCAAATTTGGTTAATTAGAGCACTGTACACTGAATAAGCCTAAAGTTCTGGGCGAATAACTGATTTTGTCAAATTGCGGCCAAAATTTTTTGACCGAAGATTGCTCCACAACCAATGGGTGGATCTAAAAGATATACTACACATAGTATGTTTGGACAATTTGCCCGGGACGGTTTTTTATTTTTCTCTTTATCAGCCTCCAATCAAGAGCAATGATTTTTCAAAGTTGGATAAAATGCGAAATTTTCAGAAAATGCTCAATTTCTGTATACTGAAACGATATTTTGGCAAAATCAAAAAACCGTCCCTGGCAAATTATCTCAGAAACACATTGGATATGGCCATTTTCTTGTTGGGTAAAAATTTTTCAGAAAAAATTTTGGTCGAAAATTGTGGCTACTTTTGGTAAGTTTGCAACCAATACAAACTAGGTAGACAGGTTTCAGTGATACCAAACGACGCAGAAGATGTAGAGCTTCATTTTGATATGTGGCTTAATTCATAACTCTCAATATTGAGTAAGTTACAGCTTTCCAAAGTGGACTGAATGTAAGGGAAGTGCGACCTTAAGGTGGTGATTCCTTTTGGTGCTTTCTGTTAGTTTACGGCACAAACCAAGTCGGAATTTTACGAAACTTTCCAAAAACACTTGTTTTAGCGTTCTAACACCCTCTGCGCAATCCCGGTTCAAAAATTCAACATTTGCGTTCAAGTCGGTTTTAGCCAATTTGTGACAGTTGAACAGCAGCTGTATAGTTGTAACTACATTCATTCGAAAGATCTCGTTATGCTCTACATTTTTGCTTTTTAAAGTAGCCTTCTAGCTTTTCGCTATCGTGAGATATAACCGATTTTCTTATTTTGGCATTGAAAACTTGTCATTTCTGGAGAAATCAAATAATCCATTATTTCTCGAGCTGCACATGCCGCAATATCAAACCAAGGGTATCATTTTAAAGGCCCTACAGAGGCCAATTATCTGCGACATGATCGTTATCCAATTGCTATCCTACTAGCTGTAGTTTTAAAAAATGTAGTTTTTTCAAAAACACGACCAATTTTTTTTCTGGGGATTGTGGAGCATTCCCTATGCAATGTGAAGGACTGCCATTTTGCAGATGCGTTCTGTACTAAATTACCCCGAGACCCTTTTTTAGTTGCCCCGATTGCGGCTTTCTAGCGAACATGGTCGCTTGCCAAAGTTTGGAAAAGTAGCCAAAATCCAGGTTGCGCATACCTTTTTGCTAATTTCTCCACAACGAAGAGCGATTTCTCAATAATTAAAAAAGGGTCCCCAGCTATTTGACAGATGTATCGATTGATATAACCGACGTCTCCCGAAAAAATTTATTTCAGCCTGCAAAAAATCCGGAAAATTATTTTCCTTCTAAAATACAGTAAAATAATTTCGAAAAACCAAAATTAATTTCATTGTATTCATTAAAAAGAGAAAATTTAAAACTACAGTTTGATATTAAGATGGGTTTCTAACTCCAAATAATGAATGAGTAATAACGTTTCAAAGTTGATGACACCAAAAGGAATCACCACCTTAAGCGCGAGAATACAGTAGTATCGCAGTTATCAAGACAACTCCATAAAACTAGTTTTATTGATGTCTGTACACGGGAAAACAAACAAGGACACTAATATAGAAAATTAAAAATGAAAACTTACCACCTATATAGACTAAACAAGCCAACAAACACGATAAGGGCAGCTTAAATAGTAGATAGAAGACAGACGACAGACAGACGTGGAATGAAACTCCTGATAAAGCAAATAACTCAAAACATAACAGCAGTATACAGAATAAGTATATATGTATACTAAACATAATAATAGTTGGCATAACCACACCACTAGAAACTATATGCAATTGAGTACCAACAGAAGAACAAGAAGAACTTTACTAGGAAATATATATATTTACGGATTCGATAACAATCCACTATATACCAAATACTATCCAAATATTGCACCAAATCGGACTAAGTTAGCTCAGTGCTCACAGTGTTAACTCGGTGTTAACTATTTTACAGCTGAGCTAAAACTCAGGGTATTTTTTACCGGGGGCAGGCCTCCCCGAACTTGACCTTCTACCCCCACCCCGAACATGCCTTCACCACAAAAATAGCCCCCCCGTGATTTTTTCGGGGCCCAGATTTTTGTCAAAAATAAACAAATTTTCAAAAATTTTCCGCCTTCGCCGGATATTTTTTCATAAAATGTGCATTTTTAGCTTAAATCCTGGCATATTTGAGAACTTGTAAGAATTTCTAAGCATAAAATACTCCAAAATACCAATATTTAGCTGTGTTTTGCAACCCCCCCCCCCCGGCCCGCCCCCCCCCCCCCTGGAATAAACCATTAAAAATACAATGAAACTCAGAGTTAAAGTTAGGATGTTGCAACAACTTAGGATCTTTAACCAATTACATTCGTTTCTTTAGTCAATGTATACAATCATCATTTGTCAAACTTAGTTGACGACTAATTTAACTTCGAGCTAAGTCTTTACTCTCCTCAACTCTGAGCTCAAGGTCATCGCTGTTTCTGACGTTGACAATTAAAGTTCGTTCGAAGTTAACCTCCACGTTAACTTAACCTGATTTCGTGCAACGGGTTACCTGAGAATTATCACATTAACTCCGAGTTAATTATGACGTTAGCTAATACCGAGCTAACCTTCATTGGTGCGTTCCGGTGTTTATCCAGAGAACTAGACAAACTATGCGTTTTCAAAATACGCTCCAAAACGTACAAGCACAATGAGGCTGTGTCCCGAATTCAAAAGTTCTTACCGAATCTGTTAGAATAGACAAGTACATATACATGCGTAAACACTATAGACTAAAACTAACAACCACACAAGACTAGCAGATGTTTTTTATATTCTAGCTAAAGCAGACAATCCCTTCAGATAAATACGAAACGCATTACGCACAGATGAAAACATGAAAGTAAGAAATATATATACATTCAGGTTTGCAATGGTTGCACACTCCAAACGATTTGAATCACTGTTAACGAATTCACTTAGTCAGATTGGCCAAAAAACTAAGTATGCATTTCACGTGCCAAATTTTGAGTATATATATACATCATGTACACAGCTGGATGGATAGCTACAATTTGAACAAACAAAACTTTGCAATTTCCAGTCGAAAACAAACATTCAAACTTGGGCTTCCTTTGAATTCGTTTAATGCATTGAAGAAAATGTTTTGTTGATGAAAAATCTGGTTTTGCATAACAAATGGTTAGGTATGTATACACCAAATTAAGGAGCAAGCGTATATTATATAACGCGTATATATACGACTTTACAAATTTCTATATACACACCTATATATATCACTAAAAACTAGTACAGAGATGGAAAAACACAAATAAGTTCACGATTGTATATATATACTCAAAATCTGGGATTTCTTCAGCGAAGGACGCTCCCACGTTTCGAAATTTCAACCTCAAGGATCTGTTGCCCATTTTAGTAGGCTTGGCAAATTATGGGCCAACAAAAACCGCTGATTTAGCGCATTAAGACAAGACAAAATCTTTTCCACAATTTCTTCAGGTCTTTAGATGCCCCTTGTCTGTGGGTTCCACCACCACCTGGGCCTATTCTAGAAAAGTTTGGTTTTTGAGATATTTTGAGGGACGAACATTTCAAAGCTTTTCTGATATGCTAAAAATTGCGCAATTTTACTAGCACTCGCAGAAAATTTAGTTGATAGTGCAAACATAAACGATTCAGTGTGTACAAAGATAAAAATCCAGTTAAACATCTCCGACGAAGCCGGATAACTTTAGAAAACATGGCCTTCTAAGAGACTTTTCCGGGAAAAACTTAATACCAAAAGTGGCAGCCATTTTTGGGGGAAGGAAGGGAAAGCGGGCGGCCTTTTATGGGGGGTGCTCCTCGAATGGGGGGAACCTTCCGAATGAGGAGCGGCCCCATCCCCCCAGTAGAAGTAAGCCAGAATATGGAGCCAACAGTACGAAATAACAAATTACAGGTTTCCGTACGAATGTATTTAAGGGGGGGTCCATTTTTGGCCGATTTTTCGACCATCTCCGATTTTGCTCATTTTCACATATTTTGTTGTCAAATTGGTATATTTTAACGAGTTTTTGAAATGAAGGTCGGATCTCTTACGGTTAGCGAGTAATTTCACCTCAAAGTTGATGTCAGTATGTGTTATACATAGGAAACGGAAAAAGTGGTGATTTTTTGCGTGCGCCAGAGAAATCTAGCCAACGACACAACGGAGCACTTCAACGTCCATCTTATATCATAAATACTATCTCGAAGGGTGATTTGTAGGAAGTAGAATTTTGATTTAGGCCTTCAAAAAATTTAAATTAGTTTTTTAAGTTTGCGAACAGCCAAATTTGACTGTTTTGCCATGTTAAAATTGGGGGTGAGCAACTTTGATGAAATGTTCTGAAAGTTGTAAGGCCTAATTAAATGATAATGTTAAATGATTTTCGTTTTCAAGTTTTCCCATTAAAAGCTACCCTAGCTTCTTTGTTTGCATCTGATAACAAACATACAACCGAATGAAGCTCCATTCTCAAGGAAGTTCAGGTGTAAAGTGCCTTTATTTGCTGCGACACCGCCATTTTCACTTGTTTTCAAATTGCATGCAATTAATAGCAGGTTACTCGTTAAGTACTGAACCAAACTACTCGAAATTGAAACTAGATATGCAGGACATAAGTGACAAAATTTTGTGTGAAAATGAGCAAAATCCGTGACCATAAAATATTTCATGGTGGACCCCCCCCCTTAAGCAAAGTAAACTTCAAAAACAGCCAAACATGTCACAATGTAATGAACGTTCACAATTAGGAAAAATTCATTCAAGTCCTCATCGCCAAGAGGGATAAGACGCCAAAACTGACACAAGTGATAACGATACCAGCTGTATAAAGTGTATTGTGTTCACTACCAGTTCCAGCCAAAGCAGACTGAAACCGCTCGCCAAATTGGTCCTGCAATAAAAATGTTTAAATAATGCAACTTAGGATTTATAGCGAGTACGCACGATAGCAGGAAAAAAGATTATAAATCATGGCTGGAATCGTGAGCGGGGGCGACACCCGTTGCAATTTGAAGATCCTCCACAGCTCTAATCCTTAAAACTTCACCAAATGAGGTATGGGTTTCGACCACGCTGAGTTTAAATATCGAAAAATTTCGCTTTCGCGAAATTAAATTTTTTCCATTTCTAAGGGGGGGACCAAGGGAAACCGAAATTTTTTTGTGTCTCCGATTTTGCTGAAAAGCTATATATACGTAGGTGTTTTCAGGGTCACAGAACACGAATCTGAAATCCATTTTTGATTCGTTTTTTCGTTAGGTCAGTATAAGCTTACATATTTAGCGTGAAAAATAGGCCAGTTACATAGCATTAGTTTTACCACAAATTTGCATGAAAACAACAACAACAGTAATTTATCGATAGACGGTGTGTTTACTAGAAATTGCGAAGTTTTAAGAATCTGTCTAATATTAGCTTTAGACGCACAATTTTCAGAACTCAGCTTTAGTTGGGGCCAGATGAGAATAGTTTTGCTGATGAGCTGAGATGAGTTGCATGAAATTGTTGCAAAGTCTGCATTTCAAAGAAAAATCTTTTAAAGTTTTCGATATCGATCCCCTAATTTTCGGGCTTGGCGGCCCGCCACTGATCCCGGTAGATCTTATCTGCAGTTTTGACTTACCCAGCCACCATGCTCCACAATCCAGGGAGCAAATCGTTTCGCCGCAAACTTTGCCAGAGCCATTTCTAGGGTCTGAACTCTCACCGCCTGAATGGTGGTTTCGGCCTGAGCCAAGGCAGCGGACGCAGAAGCAGCAGAAAATGATCCAACTGGGTTGTTACTGCTGCTGGCTACTGACGTTCCAGAAAGAGCCATCATGTGACGGGCCAGACGAGCTCCAAAGGCAAAGAAGGCCACAATCCGGCCCCAATTCAGATGGCCATCTGCCGTCAGCTCTTCCACAACGCCGCGCAAAACTGATTTCAGATCCGGCATCTGAACGGCAGCCTCATCATCGCTGGACGATGAGGCCACTGAGATCCCACAGCTAGCAGGAGGAGGAGGATCACGATCACTTGCCTCTGGAGAAGTTGAACCACCACTGCAATCGGAATCAGCGGCGCGGACTCCGGGTAACCTGGCATTTAGGCCAGAAATCATGCCATTGAACAGCAGTTCATGCGAGACCAGAATCTGCTGCACCATACGTATCATGGTCACCTGGATCGGCGTTAGCCTTTCCCGGAGGGTAGAGGACAGGGTGGACAGGAGGATGGGCTGATGAGGATCACAGGTAACCGCCCAGACGATGACAGCTCTAGAGACATCATAACACTGGCGAACGACATCATCATACAGGGGTCGACCTACTCCCGACACCAACGATGAACTGCCACGGATTCCGGAGGAAAATCGTTTCAGCCATCCGGAAAGTTGAGGAACTGCGCCACCACCTCCTCCAGAGGTGGAGGATAATACGGAAGACGCACAGCTCGTGGACGACTGAGAGGAACCGGCCGCCGGATGATCCTGATCCTCTTCCAAGGATGAATAATCTGCTCCTTGTTGGGCTCCACGACCCGTCTCAGTATCGCTGGCCGAACGATTATGACCGACAGCTGACGACGACGACGACGACATCGTTTGAGTTCCAACAGACGACAAAAGATCCCGATCCAGATCGTCCTGTATTCCACTGCTGAAGACTGGCATGAAGCTTGATGAAGGATGAATTAAGAAGAAGCAAACTGTACTTCAGATTATTTATAAAACGCACTGGCTTCAATGGCTTCAAACAACGTTTGACGATAATGTATTTACGTAGTCCGATTCGAAAACAAGTTACGTAGAGCGTATATATATACGTTACGTACGTAGCATCAACATAAAATAAACGTTAAAGATGCAATGGACAGGCAACGCATTTCAATAGAAGGTCAGCGTTTCATCCATAAGTTCAATTTCGTATTCTTCCAGAATCCAGGTAGATTCTAAAAAATGTATATATATATAGTATCTCCTTCGTCGACGAATGCTCCTTCGTCGCATGTAAAACAAGAATAAAAATGCTCCGATGAAGCATGAAAAATGCAATATGGGTGACACTGGGTTTTAAGCGAACAGAGGACTAGGTTTAAAACGTTAATATGGGAGGGGCAGGTTGTAAATGCCAGGAGGACTAGGTTAATAGCGCACTAACATGGAGCAGTTTCGTCGAGCCCACATTCGCGAAAACTGCCCGGACTGATGCTGGTGGCGGTTCTTCAGCAACAGTTTACCAATTGGTGAGCATATAGCTCTGCGTCTGCAATGTAGTTGTGCTCGTAATACTTAATAATTATATACATAATTAATACAACTTACAACTTAATTAATGCATATATATACACATATATACACATATATACTAACAAAAATGTTGACGTCATTCATATCTACTGCTATATATACTAACTATATTATGTTTACAGGGTTAAAACGCTCCTCTAGACTTAAAGTAGGGTGTATCTAAGAGGCTCCCTGAGCCTGCATACACCCGCAACCCTCCACAATAATATTGGAATATAAATTATTTTCTAGTTTTATTATACGAATTTACTACTTACGTCTATGTATATTGTGTTGTCACTTGTCGGGACCCACCAATGAAATTATCTCCTGTCGCCCCATTTAGGTGTTTACTGTATGTAGTTTACTGAATAGTAAAGTCCCCCGGGGGGTGAATGGAATGAGCCGATATGCTGCATTCTCCCCTCATGAGCCGGGTCCTGCGAATACCTGGCCTGTATATATTATATACGTACTCTGAAAATAGTGCTCTGAAATGTAGTTATATATTCATGACTTTGGAGTCTACGTATTTATTCTGTTAAAGTAAATCTAAACTCCTATATATATACTCACTAATATTTATAGTCATGGTCAGGTAATCGTGGCTCATGATGGATTTAGTTCCCACGAGATAACTGGGGTAGGTAGGTGAGCTATGCAGCATATCAACGCCAGGGGACAACTTAGAAAAACTAAGTTGTTGATTGCACTTGTTCGGGGGCACTTGAGCTAGTAGTACCTACATATAATTCGTTTTCTTGTGCTGTATGGCGTTTTGTATTCCTCTTTTTGCGTTTCGCTTTATGGCATTTGGGATTTGTACCGAATGCTATTCTGTTGGTGTGAATAGTAGGGCCTAGGGGCGAACAAGTGCAATCATAGAGGTGGGTCCACAGTGCTCCTCTTGATACTTTTGCGCACATATACATTACGTATACGTATATTTGCGTGTCTTTTGCACTTGAACTGATATAGCACTGTGGGGCGGTTGTTCATTCCATTCCCTTGATCCCTTGATCCCATATAATGCAACACTTAACACAACATACAGTAAAAAATTGGTGTCACAAATTCTGCTCTGGCAGCTCACTATAAAATGCTTGAAGTATATAAAGCCTAATATTTCAAAACCAGCAAGCTCGCCTGGAAAGCTGACGAATTTAGAACTTAAGACAAAAAAGGTCAAATGCGGAGTGGAGCACGCGTACCCGCGAATATGGGTTGTTCAGCGAAGCTGGTCCATATTAGTAAGCTATTAACCTAGTCCTCCTGGCATTTACAACCTGCCTCTCCCATATTAACGTTTAAAACCTAGTCTTCTGTCCGCTTAAAATCCAGTGTCACCCATATTGCATTTTTTATGCTTCATCGGAGCACTTTAATTCTTGTCCTATTTCATTTTTAAAGTTCTCAGTAAAACTGAAGCAAAAATGTTAACGACTTATGAAAGAAACTTTAAAAATTTCTCCAGTAATTACGTAATAGTCAACCAAGCCATAGAACAAAGAAGCTTGAAATGTGCCAATTTCTCCATTTTTCTTTATTTTGGCAGAAAAACCTCATCCAATACAAATAAGAATATTTTAGAAAGTTGCAGAAAATTATCTGTAGTTTGTTATAAGGCATGCTGTATTTCAGCAGCACCCTTTGCGGCGCCACAGCACCGCCGCAAAGTCGGCTCAGAGCGAAAAGTGACCATTTTTGTGGTCGTCGCTCAGGTCGAATGTTACGAGCTGGAGCTGATTTCTTTTATATTCAGAAACAAGTAACAGAAATGCTCCGCACAAAACGGGATAATATGTGTTGGGCCTTTCAATTCCGGTTGAGAAAGGCATAAATCCGACACAGCAACTTTCGGTGGATGGTTCCATGCCAAAAGTTGCTCAGTTCACTTAGGGCTTTCATTTCATTTGATACCAAACTTGACCACTTTTGAAAAACTTTATTTTCGACCCAAAATCGACTAGTCCCCACCCCACCCCACCACAGCACTCAACAGTCACTTTGGGTACGCAGTTCTATGACAAAAGTTGCTCAGTTCACTTAGGGCTTTCATTTGATACTAAATTTGACCACTTTTGAAAAATTTTATTTTTGACCGAAAATCGCCCAAGTCCCCACCCCACCCCACCACAGCACTCTACAGCCACTTTGAGCATGCAGTTCTATGACAAAAGTTGCTCAGCTCACTTAGGGCTTTCATTTGGTACCAAATTCGACCACTTTTGAAAAATTTCATTTTTGACCGAAAATCGCCTAAGTCCCCAGCTCCCCACCCCACCCCACCACAGCACTCTACAGCCACTTTAATTAAGCATGAATTTCTATGACTAAAGTTGCTCAGCTCGCTTAGCGCTTTCATTTGATACCAAATTTGACCACTTTTGAAAATTTTCATTTTTGACCCCATGACCTCCCACCGACCTGACCCTCCAGACGGCAAAGTGGAACCAGCACAGCAAGATGGATGGGTCAGACCGCAAAACGGACACCGGGAATGAGCTGGGCGCACCAGAAAACCCCTATAAACAAAGTTTTGAGGGGCCAGGTACAACCTACTAGGGATGCACCGGGGCCTGGCCAAGGCCCCGGTAGTCAGGCCCCGGCCCCGGTGGTCAGGCCCCGGTACCTACCGGGGCCAAAAATTAGCAAAATTTTGTAAATTTTTGACATTTTTTCACCAAAATTTTGAATTTTCGAAAGTCAAAAAGTGTTATAAATCGTTTGCTTTACTCCAGAGCAATACTACACACACAAACTGGTTCGAAGTAC
>JASAND010021734.1:0-20010 GCA_030248195.1 Trissonchulus latispiculum
TATTAAATTTAAACTTTAGCTACTTTGATGGTTTTCAAGATGGAGTCTCTTTGTGTCAGGTTGGGATCAGTTAGTGTGTCGTAGTTCAGTTAGTACGGTTGGTTGGGCGAGTGAATCCTCACTATTATCACGGCAGCTGAGACTTTGTATCGTTGTGGTACAGTTTTGTAGTTGGATTTTGAATATTTGTTGAGGTTAATTTTGATGCGTTTTCATGAAAATGTTGTTCTATATTTTGATGTAAATTCCAAGATTAAAGTATCGTGTTAAATCTGCTAGTTTTAATTAGGTCTTTACAAGATAGGCACGAGGAGGAGCGGTAGGCATACACTACCGATTGTGAACCTGCAACTAGTTAGTCGAGTCTCGTTTATTAGTCATGAAGCAACAGTACAGACAATAACTTCCTTTTTACACATGCTATTGTGTTGTCCTCAGCGGTCAGTTTGACCTTAAAATCCTTTGCAATTGTTTATACTTTTCAACGGATGCTGATTTCCACGCAAAGTTTGTCAATGATTGCTATTTGAGCCTCGTGAATCAGTTTTCGGGCTTTGCGGATTTTTGTAAATTTAAATGTTAATGACTCGTTTTACACTTGATTGGTCTTTAAGTGCACCCTACTCGGCAGGATGAAGAAATTTTACAAAACGAAATTGGGAGAGGTTATGTCGTAATGATAGTTGTCTTTTTCTTCCCATAAATTTTACTTGTTTAATATTAAGAGCTTGGAAAACTGAACTTCAGAAAAAAGTATTTTAATCTTCAAATCCTTTCATGGAAATCAACTAAAAAGTTTAGTTTTATGATTAAAATCGATTTTAATGTAGAATTAATTGACACTCAAACTTAAATTATGCCGCTTCTAATTTCTGAAGCAACTGGATCTAATTTTGGAAAAAATGTAGTTTGTAATCAGAAATATGTAGTTTGAATTTTTAAAACACAGCGTTTTTTAAGATTACGGGATCTCAAAAATTACCTTCATAAAAACAAATTTCGGTGTATAATTTTCCAGCCGATAGGTGAAGATTCAAATACGTTTTTCCGAATTGGCTTTTTTAATATTAAAGTAAAATTTATGAGGAAAGAAATGCAAAGCTCGTTAAGGTATGACCGCTCCCATTTTTGGTATATTTGTTATACACGTCTTTATCATGTTCCCTACGCCACACTCCAGAAATTGTATTCTGGGGTCCTGAACTCATTGTTTCTGTCTTTGGTCAAAATTGATCAGCTTGATAAGATCTGTTTAATGAGCTATGCAGATCATGGACGTATTACGTCTTAAACGTATTTAAATTAATATTACGTATTTAATAATTTTTAAAGTATATTACGTATTTAAAATTTATGTCACATTCTTTGTAGTATATTGCAACAAAAAAATTTGACGTCCCTCGCCGGAAACGTGCTAAGGCTCCATATTATTTCAGCGTATTTATAAAAATGATAAGTACCTGATGTCAGAGAAATCGTGTATTCCTGGGGCTACAGAGTTAGCTGTTTCAGCTTAATCAGCTAACCAAACGAATACATAGTTTCAAACTCCCCAATATGTTGTGCTTGTAGCATCAACTGAAAGCTCTTGTGCTTATTCTTCATGGATGCTACATTCTGGTTGCAGTCAACCATGTGGTTGGGGAACCCGATTAAGATATCGAACCAGAAAGCCAGAAAGTGGTTCCAGGTGTCCAAAGTATCTGATATACGAAGAATACTGCAGACTATCGATTTGCAATCATCAAAAAGGTACTCCTTCAAACGCAAGTTTTGATTGATTTCTAAAATTCAAAGCGGTTTGGACGTGAACTCTTGAACAAAATACTTTATAAATCTAAACCAACAATGATTTTACTTCACTCATTCTTTAATCATTGTAGAGTACTTCGGTTAACCTGACATCTTGTTAACAACATACAAAAATAGACATCGGATTCATGCATCTACACAAAAATTTTTTCTAACGATTCATATTATTTGTAACTATGAATCACAATTATTCCATATCTGTAGTGTGTGCAATGTCGCCATGGTCTCTCTGGTCCCATTGTCGATATGGTCGTCAAATTCGTCATCGATTTCCAATCAACAGAAACCGTGAACGTTTTCTTTGCCCACCAAAGCAGACTCAAATTAAAAAATGTGGAGGTATATACCTTACTTCTGATGGTGGCCTAGTTTTATTATAGCACTTGCTTAATCGATTCTTTAGCCATTCCTCTCTACTACGCTTAGGGTTTCACAGGTTGGATTAGTTTTATTGCTGCAATTGTCGTTATTGCAGGCAATCTAAATTGTTGTTTGATAGGCATAACTCGGACCCATAACTAATTTCAATTTTACCTTCTTGTGTCAGCAAAATGATAACCTATGAAAATGTTCAAGACGCTATATTTCTGACAAAATATCAAGTTCCCAGTTTCGTAAAGCCAAATACCTTAAAGTTTTAGTTTTGAATTTTATTCTTTGTCAGTCCGTCCATCCTTTCTGTTGTGCTGTCTATCTAACGACATGGGCAGAAGGAAACCTTGGATCCTCTACCAATTGCTACTTCCGTTGTTGTCGTTGTTGCTGTTGTTGTTTTAGTTGTTGTCATTGCTGCATTATCAGTTTTCAAAAATTATTTGCTTGTTAACTGTTCTTCATTTTTAGGCAACCGACGACGTTTTGCAATTAGTAATCGCAGATTGGCTGAATACTAAAACTTTGAGAAAAAACTGTTCTTGAATTTTGACATACACAGATAATGCTGACATATTGGAATTCTTTCTTTGATGTTGCGATGATTGCTTTGTCTTAAATTGAACGACATGACATGAATAAAAACAAAATTTCGGTCGACCGTCTTTAAAGTTTGAACTGATATACTGTTTTAACTTCATCCGGCATGTTTAACTTGTTTAAAGTAAAAACTGGTCGAACTTAAAGAATTCAAGTTAAATGAAAAGCTTAAATTAAAATCAATGGTTTTGATGAAACATTGTAGGGAAATATAATAACGGTTGTTGATATATAAGTCGTCGTCGTCACATAGTGTAGTTGGGCACTTCATGGATGAGAATCGGAAAATGTCACAACGTGGACACCTAGAAATCTAACCAACCTTATTCACGCGACCGGTTTCGAGACCGGTGTGTTCCCTTCGTGAGGCAAGCGTTCCTGGAGGGCTATAGGATTCCTTATTCGAATGGGAGGGTAGGCGACAGGCTCGGGAGACTGGGGGCACTGGGCGCTTCCTGGAGGAAGAAGGGCACGTAGGGTACTTCTGGGAGGAAGGGGGCACGTTGGGTACTTCCTGGAGAAAGGGGGCCTGGGAAGGCTGGGCGCTGCTGTGTTCGGCAGAATGGATGCTAACAATGTCAGACTCGGAAGGTGGAGACTTTTTGAAACCTAGGATATGTTCTCAATTTAAATTGAGAGGATAGTCCGTCTTTCTTATGGTTTCGTCCGTTGCAGAATTAATAATAGAGATCAGTAAATCGGTTAAATCATGACAATGATCTTTGAAATCACATTGTGATCTTGAAGAGAGCGGTTTGTTAGTATCCATTCTACGAATATCATATCATATCAAAGCGCAGGGACAGTGAATTTCTTGTTTCCCCAGCATTCTGGGCTCTGCATCCTTTTGCTTCCGCTAGATATACAATTCCCGCACTCCTGCAGTCAAAATTGCGCTTTACCCTGTAGTCTAGACCAGTCACAGAGCTTCTGATGATGGAGCCATATTTGATATTAGTTTAAAAGTCCCTAGTTCGTCGGGTCCGGGCCGCTCAGCTATATTCATAGAGCCGGGAGGTGCCTCAGCTTACGCTGAGGTCGCCAAAATAAGTTAATCTTGACTTTGAGGCCGCTCAGAAAATATCTGTAACACAGCTAAGGTCCGGGTGATACAGCAAAATAGGGAAAAATTACTTGGGTTCGCCATCGGGGACGGCTGGGTCTTGGGGGCTAGCAAATTGGGTAGGTTGAAGGACATAGCTGCACCTTCCCTCCTGGGTAGCCCCTCTTGAATGGAATCTTGAGCCTCTCTTGTCTTCCTTCAGCTGAAGGCACCGTAATTTCGCCACATCAGGTTTTGAACAGATTCTGAGATCCTGGATGTAGGCTATCGGCGGCTTCTGCTGTACCGGTTGACAGGACCCAAAATGAAGGTTTTGCCTGGTTTCGGTAGGCTTAACGTAAAGATCAGTCGCAATTTTCCCATTCCTTAGTTCTTCGGATTCGTCTAGAAAATTGACTTTGGTTTCGCCATAATTCACCTGCAGCTTAATGCTTGGGATCAGCTTGTTAGCCAGTTCCATTAAGTTTTCAAGACTCAGGGAGCCTTCCCAGACAATGAAAATGTCGTCGATATATCTCCACCACGCCAAAAGTTTGCGGCCCGCGAGAGCAAACAATTTCTTTTCAAAGGCATATCCCTTGAAGGTATATGCATGGCCATTTTAGTGCCCATTGCGGTTCCATCTTTCTGGGTATAGTACTCGCCATTAAACTTGAAGATGTTGTGAGTAAGAACGAGGCCGTCCAGCTCCAAAATCATGTCAGTAGGATATCCAGGGTTGTTCCTACCTAGCAGACCTTCTGCAGGTTTCCAAACCAAGACGACGGGAATGCTGGTGTACAGGCTTGCCACATCAGTCGTTGCTAATATACAACCTGGGAAACGTTCAAGGACATCAATTTCCGCAAAATGTCGGTGGTATCCATGATAAATGACGGAATTGGTCAAGGGCAATTTTGACTGCAGGAGTGCGGGAATTGTATATCTAGCGGAAATAAAAGTATGCACCTCCCAGTACGTTGGGGAAACAGGAAACTCACGGTCTCGGCGCTTAACGGACACAGATATGATAACAAACCGCTCCCTTGTGATCTAGAGACCATTATCATGATTTAACCGATTTACTGGTCTCTGTAATTAATTCTGCAACGGGCGAACTCATCAGAAAGAAGACAGGAAAATGAAATAGCCAGCTATGTACAGACTATCCTCTCAATTTAAATTGGGAACACATCCTGCGTTTCAACAAGTCCCCACCTTCCGAGTCTGACATTGTTAGCATCCATTCTAGACACAGCAGCGCCAGCCAGGCCCCCCTTCCTCCCAGAAGTACACTACGTGCCCCCCTCCCTCCAGGAAGTGCTCAGAGTGCCCCCTGTCTCCCGAGCCTGTCGCCTACCGTCCCATTCGATTAAGGAATCCTATAGCCCCCCAGGAACGTTTGCAGCGAGTAATAGTCAGGAGTCGTCTGACGAAGGGACCACACCGGTCTCGAAACCGGTCGCGTGAGGAAGGTTGGTTAGATTTCTTGGTGTCCACGTTGTGATATTTTCCTATCTAATTGATATCTGTGTATTCCCTGTGGATCCGTGGACTGGTGTCTGTTTTGACTCTTTATTGTTCTGGGTACTTCATGAAGTGTCAGGCAATTTCTGAGTTTTCAGGAAGTGTCATACACATAGTGTAATAGTTTGTTGATGCCTCAACTGACAGATAGTCAGAAATTACGTGACACTTCATGAAGTGCCCAATTTACACTATGTGACTACGACATGCCTTTCACACATTGCCACAGCCACATTTTGAGTTCATTTCAACATTAAATTTTGAGGTTTCGTAAGTTACGAGTCATTCATTGAAAATTCGATCCCGTTGAAAAATCCCCACTCTAGACGGGATTTCTGACCGTGTTATTTTTTATGATGCCTGAAATTTTTCCTTAAAGTTGTTTTGGCTTAGCCAAGATTTTCTAGTGAAATTTAGACTGGAACTGTGTAAGTAAACGTACGTAAGCCGCTTTACAACTAAACATAGTATGAAAGCCGTTGCAAAAGCACACGTTTTTATGGAAATAAAAAAACAGAAAAACCCGTTAGATAACGGGGTTAAGACAAGGTTTCAACGGGATATTTCAAACAATTTTCCCGCTGGATTGTAGACGGGACCCCGTTTCTAATTTGGACGACGTTCTCAACAGCATCCTGGAGTGCCGCTTTACTTACGCTGATTCATATAGTGGAAATGGAAGACACTCGGCCTTCGACATGTATAACTTGATGCGACTGTCCCTACGTAGCTCAGTCACCGAAGAGTGCGCCTACTTTGATTTCTTGGACGTAAAGGACCTTTTCTTCTTCAATTCTTGACGAAAGCGGGTAAACCTTTCCAGGCTTTATCTTGGTGTTAATTGCGAGACTAGAAATTTCAAATCCAAAGCTATTCTACCATACAACAGTGCTTTGTTATTAGTCAAGCTAACTAACTAGCCAAGGCCGCTTTTGAAATGCTCAACAGGACAATAGAAGCAATACACAATAAATGCCCTTGTTGTATTATGGGATCCAGGACGAGCACAAACTTATGAAAATGAGCATAATCGGAGATAATAATGATAATACATAATCTACATAATTTACCCAGAGCCAATCTACCCACTTTAACTTCAAAGTCGTTTAGGATAACATCTTTTCACCTTTCAATTAAATAACTTTTAAGGAGTGATGTATAAATTCCTTTTAATGATAACAACTTCGAACAGTCTTTACTCAATCCAATATTCGTGCACTTCAAAAACCGACAATGGGTCTAAATATTTATCAAAATTGGTAAGTCAAAGATGGAATAGTTGCATGTTGGGTTTATCACTCAGATTTTACAACTCGTTTTCTTCGTTGTCTGAGGTAAATTTCATTTGCCCATAAAATCTCAGCAAAATCTTTTCATTTTTAAGGTGTTCATTAAAACAGGTTTAAAGCAAGCTGTTCTAGACAGAAAACATAAAACTCATTGCTAAAACATTTGTCTACACTTTTAGAAAAGTTCCAGTAGAAACAACAGGAATTACTTTTGTACATAATCAATACAAGAGGTCTTGTAGAATATACAGGTTATGTCTTGTAACTTCTACCGAACATCGTTGGTGATTTGGTAGAATTGGTAGAATTTGGTAGAATTACACTTTGGTAGAATGGTATTAACTAATAGATCGAGAAAATAGTTGGCTAAACTTGGATCTAACATTGGCTTATCTGCTGACCATTTAACTAAATTGTCAAATGAGTGTGTCCAGTTCACTAAAGATTAAAATAAATCGCTACAATATTACTAAAGTCTGTCTTGCACATGTCCTTAGTTCACGTTTGAAAATTTACTTTATATATTCTTATAGATAATTTTCATATACTTTAAGAATCCTCTGGAGGAGGAAAATCTGCTAAAACGGTCATATCAGATCTAATATCCGGCTACTGGATAATTAATAGATAAAAAGGTTTCAGATTCGGAAGACAAATGCTATTAAGTAAATCATACTCTGGCATATTGGTCCTTGGCCAAATACATTTCTTAAAATTGAGTCGCATCCGGTTCATGTTCGGTGTCCCGATGTCCGGGTTACGAAAACTGAACACCAAGATGGGTTGATACCACTGTTTTGCTGAGTGGACCCTTGGATTTCTCGGGTCGAATTCAGTTAGCGTTCAAGGATTTGTCCTGTTCAGAGCATAATTGCGTGATTTATGGCCGTTTCCGGTTCCAAAAATGAAAAAGGTCTTTCCCTTCTAGTGCAATAAATCCCGGATACAAAATGTTTGTTTTTGGCTCAATGAATGTTTGGGAGGCTAGTTTCATCTCACCGGTGTCAACGCAGTCAAATAACTGAGCTATTAAATTTGAGATTTCATGTGACATTTACTCAGTATCCGGTGGATCCGGAAGCCAAATTAATTCATTAAAATGTTATTGGTCTAAGCCAACAGGACCCATCCTAGATTTATGTCATATCAGCTGTAATTTGAGAGCGATAGCATTTTAAAAATGGATCAACAATATGCAATCTTGCAGTCCATTTTCCTACCCGATTTAACAGCTAGAGAAAATCAACAAAAATCGTCCGTTTTTAAAACACCACCACTCACAAACTACGGCAGATACGAGGCTCATCAGCAATGACGTTTTCACAGTATACCTAGTAACCGTTTATTTGTGTCATCCTGTTTTGTTCTTGTTGTCTATGTAGTTGCAGAGCGACAAACGCATCTGGCGTTTATCAGTTTCCCCGTATCTCCATTCATGAGACAGTCGGCTTCCTGCACGCTGTTATGGCATTTACTGTCGCAGCTGCTCATGTAGTCGTCACACGCGTCTTCTGCTTCGGACACTGTCCCCAACAGAAGGAATAGAACGACACACAGCATGAGTTTCATGACTTCTTCGGCTGGAATTAGTTTGACAAACCAAACTCTAAAATAATTATGTTTATTTTGTCATCCGGTCAAACCTCATGCCTTGTCTTTTTACTTTGTACTGAAAAAAAGGGGAAAGTGTAAGGGAAGCAGGCATAGGAAAGATTGATAGCCGGATTTGGGGTTCAGCTGGTATTATGAGGTGATATATTATTTCAGCTGCGGTGTAGTGGGTGTGTGGTGTACCGCAAGCTATTTTGCCTTACCAAGGGTCTTTTCGCGCGCGAGTTAAAGGAGTAGAGTTAAATTTTTTACCTCGTTTAACCCTGCAAGCGAGTTAAAATGAACTATTCTTTCATCCTTTTAACCTTGTTCGCGAAAACGTTTGAGCTAAGTTTATCTCTTTTACCTAGTTTAACTCGGTGCGCGAATAAGCCTCAAGAGTGCATGGTAGATCTGAAAGTGAATGCTGGCAGGCTCTTTGTTATCAGCTGCAGCAAGCAATGCATGCGCTGCACCTTGCGGCGTCCCTCCAAACGTGTACCTAGTGTTTTCACTCCCATTATGTTTGCACAGTACATGCTTCTGTTCGTTAAATATCTACGAGTTAAGGTTCAAAACTCAACGCCTGGCGTGCACTTTGCTCCTGCTTCGAGCTTTAGAACTCAAAGTTGCAGGGATCTTTTCCAGTTGACGCTCAGTGAAAGCTATAGTTTTCCTGTCACATCCAGCCTACTGCAGTAGTCGTTCAGCCGTTGTTACACTTGGCAAACTTGTGGCAATCGGCAATCAACAGCGATCGTTGCTACAAACTTGGCACAACGTTGCAAACATAGCGTTGATCAACAGCTTGTATGCGTTGTCACGACCTGTTGTCATATGTGACCATTAGTTGTCAAGGATGCGACTATGGTAGACAGCCGTCGTTGTCACAATCATAGGTGTACCACCTGTTTGGGTGGGGTAGTAGAAGGTCCAAATTTGGCTCGGGGGGCCCCGCCAAAATCCGAAATTTGGGGGAGGGCCCCACAAAACTGTACACAAGTATTTTAGCTAAAAACGCTCCTTTTTCGATGTACAGTACAATAAACGTGCTCAAAAGCTTCTGTCAATAGTTTTCGTATGCGAAAATAGGGCTTGAAAATTGACAAATTTGTGCTAAAATATGCCTAAATTAGCCCAGATTATAGTTTATAATTGCGCATATTACCTTTTAATTGCTACAAATAACCATGTTTAGCTGTTTATAGCTTGTTTATAGTCATTTTCTTGATTTGTTTCAAACATTTTCACAAATTGCAAAAAATTTTGAAACATTTTTCATTTTTTACTTTGTTTGGACCCAATTTTAGGGGGGAGGGGGGTTTGAGCTCGGCTTGAGGGGGGAGTACTTGAGGTCGGGTCGGGTAGGAGGAGGGGGGGTTTGGCCTCTCCGTGGGGGTCTCACAGGGGGCAAACTGTAGCCTGGTACACCTATGGTCACAATGCGCTGTCACAACATTCAAGTGTACCACAGCTTTAAGCTTTTAGGAATTAGTAATGTATTTAATCATACAGAAACATGAAGCAATGCCTACCGTTAGACCTTCAATTCGAATGACTGGTATGGAAGCAGACTGCGGTAAATAAATTTTTTACCAAAATAAATACGTAGCCCCTCGTTTCACTAGAGTCGTCTGCCCCTAAGCGATAACAACTCACAAATTTTCTAGTGAATCTCCATCTGATTTCCTAACAAATTTTTGTCAAAACAACCTTTAAACGATTCCATTTTATGTGCGCAAAATACCAGGAAATAGGTGCTTCCATTTTAACAGTGTGTTTCATGAACAAAAACAATGCTCAGTGAAACCATATTACGAAATTGTTTATATGCAGACGTGCATCAATGCGAGTTTATAAAATTTAAGTGTGAAGATAATTGTTCCTAGCGTTAAACGCTGGACAGTAAAAACGTTAAGGACAGGCAAGAGCAAGAATATAACTTGAACGCAAGGGGAAATTTAAAACAAATAATCAACTTGGTGAACACGAAATTTCTAAAAAAGCATAAGATCCTTCCAAGTACATGATAAAGTCTAATTCATTTCAGAGTACCTCAGGGGATAAAAACTTGGCAGTGCGAAGTGGTAGACATATTACAGGATATTTACTAAAAATTAACGGTTCCACATTAGCCTATTAATGTGAAGCAGCTTCAAATTAATTGTAAGCAGAGAAAAACTTTGGATCCAAGTCTGCATTCGGCGTCCTAACTAATAATCACGCAATTCAGCTGTAAAACGTTCCAAACTTTTGCAGCAATTTCCAAAGCTTCAAACTTATTGCATATAATCACTATCAATTACGTTACTAGAACACTTACAGGCTAGAGTTGCCTCACTGTTTTTTTATTTTTGACGATCAGGACAGTCGCTCGCCCCGTGTCCGATCTAGCCACACTAATAGCAAGGGTATCTGATCTGTCTAGGCATGTAATTGGACGCTTGTGGTTAGGATCCCGGAAACAGTTGCTTGCTCCAGCCTAGAAAAACTCAGACTGCGGCTTGCTGGCCGTTGCTGTGATTGATACTGATAGCCATAGGACCACGGACAATTGGATCTCCCGCCCCCGCGCGAGCGGGGTCTGGTCGACAGGGAATCTTCTTGCCATTTTCCGCCTTCGAAGGGCTGTAGCACACGCTGACATGATCTTTCGCTCGTCTTCAGAATCTGAGTCTAAGTCATCACCAACATATCCATAGACAACATCCCAACCTGATCTGTCCGCCAGCTTAATCATCTTCTGACGTAAATCAATTTTCTCTGCGTAAACCTTGGAACCACGTCATCCATGAGGGGTTTACCCAATGAGCCCATTACGTAAATTTTGGGGTCACATTTACACCAACATTCATACAATCAAAACTAATAAAAATCTAATTGTTCCTAGCTACTTCTAAACTAAAAATTACCCACTTACTATATGCATATTTTGTGTGCTAGCAAATTGTTTTAAACTACCATCTTCTATTTTTATAAAAAGAATTTTTTAGGAGAATTTTGGGAATTTTTGAGAAATTAGCGGAACCTCCTGAACTTTGGTAATTGACGGAAAGCCGACGAGTAATGATAGCAATCATTACGAAACGCAACTACAATAATTCTACTAACAACAGTCTTCATTAATAAAGTCAACACGGGGAAGTCGGTCATTCCCCCTTAAAACAGCGTAATCATTAATTATTGAAAACAACTTCGATTTTTGAAACCTGTTTGTTTTAGGTACCGACGTAAGGCTGGAATAAAACAATTTTTATTATTAAATATAAGACTTTCGGATTAACGCTGACTTTTTGACAAACATGGCCGGCGATTCCTAATCACCGGCTGTGGTGAAAATAATTCTTAATCTAACTTAAACCTGAAAGGTCATAGACTTGACCTCCTAACCTAATTCATCGGTGGGTCTCGACTCAAAACTCCCAGTCTTTAAACAACCCCGAAAAATGTATATAAAAAGTTAAAAAATTGGGCGCAAAGCCCCTATAAAATTTAAGGCCGCTTGGGCCGTAGCTTGGCTTGAAAGTATTAGAAAGGTAAGGCCCGGAGACCGAAAATAAGAGGTAAAAAACAGACAAAAAAGACCTCCTGAAACCTAAAGATGGTTGTTCCTGGGTGTAGAAATTGGCCGAGCATACGGCCTCCATGTGTGTGTTCGTATGCTTGCTCAATTTTTCCTCTCTGATCTGTGTGGATCAAAGAGGTTCCTAACTCGAGTTCCAATGGTGAATGACTGGGGATTCTCCGGCCAAAACGCTGGCACTCCAGGAGAATACGTTGCAAAGAGAGGGGGGATGCGCGGCCACTCTCGGCCGGAGCTCAAACGAACACTGTTGAAAAGACAGATTCACTGACAGCTCAAGAATTTCGGTTTTGCTTTGATTTTGAGGAAAGCTTCTAGAAGCTTCTGGAAACTTCTAGAAGATTCCTATTTAACCACTGGCCAGTCCCGGGCTGGTCCGTTGGGGGTGAGATTAATGAGAAACAGGAAATATTACCCCCCCTCCTACTGACCACTTTTCTGATGAATATCCCATGCTGAAACTTTGCAAAATTTTGGTTAACACGTAAAGGTATCCAAAGGGGTAATTTTCGAATTAAAAACTTTATTTCCAAAAATTGGAAAGCTGAACTGAGGAAACAAAAGGCCTCCCGGTGCCTTTCATAAAAGAACTAATTTTTAAGTGCCAATTTTGACACAATATTTAGAAAACTTAGCTTTATTATTTTTGGCTGCTCCCTTGTTTCCAGGCCACTTTCTCTTAATTTCAGCCTGAACTTTTGGCCGAAAACAAGGGACGCAGCTCATTAGAACTGATAACAATTGTTCTCCATTGCTGGAACTCTATATCCTCAGCTGACCTACAATAGTAATTGTTACCTAAAATGTGCATATATGTGAAGGCAGGATTTGAACCTGGCCTGGATCTGAGGTAGAATTGAGCTTAATGGACTCCTGGGTTAGCTAAAATGCGCTGCGCTGAAATCAACTGTCAGTTCGTTCTGGGTTTTGTTTCTTGAACTTTTTGGTCGGATTGTTCTTTTGAGGTTTTTGGAATCGAATCAGTATCTAAGTTTGAATTGACTGCTGATTTGTTATTTTGAGGTCTGTGAATAGCTATGTCTGTATAGTTTCGATGTTTTCATGATATTTGTGACAATTTGGTCCTGATGGTATTTGTAGCAATTCGGTTCGGTATACTTGTTTGTGCATTTTGGGTCTTTTGTTGCTATACGGATCTTTGTTTGGGAATTGTGCATTGGACCGAAAAGTTGAGATAAGATGCTATTTCTAAGGAATGATGGATTGGATTATTTTGTTTGCTGAATTTTGCCAAAATTTAGGGTATTATCACAGCAGGGTCCTGAGTGGGGTTAATACGTTCAAAGTTGGGAATTTTCGGAGCCTCACTCAGCCCTTGAGCAAATACGCACGTCACATTCTTCTTCTCTTTACACACGAAAACTTACACGAGACATCAAAGAACTACAGACTCTCGCACATGACGCGCCTGAGTGACAGGTCTTCCCCAAAAGAAAACTCCGCCCAAAAAATCTAGTCGTGGTTTGGTGCTCGTCAAATTCTGAGTTTGTGCTTGTGGCTTGATATAGTCTGTTTCTAGTTTCTGTGACCAGAGAGTGCCTTTTACTTTATTTCGTGAGCATCGAGACTTATCTGACTTGCTTTTTACCTGTAGCTCGGGACCAGCCACGGCTCAATTGTTTCTTGTCTTTCCATTCTATATCTATTTCTATTATCTGTGATTTAACCTCCCTCCCATCGTTGCCTGTCGCTCATTGGATTACACACGGACGCTGACCAGTAAGGTAACGCGAAGGCGAATGGTAACTTTCATACAGCTTGTGTGTAGTTGATAAAAAAAAGAAAGGAAGAATAACCAAAAGTTGAGTCTTTCAAGGGCGATCCTAAAAGCTAGTAGAAATTCTTATACTGATGAGTTGTTAGTGCTTGAACTACTGTTGGGATCTATGCATTGTGTCTTTATTGGGAATTTGCTAATTACTTTACCTGCTCTAAATCTAATTAAATACTTTTATTTAATATCGAGTTTACGAGGCTTAACACTGGCTTTACGTCAGAGCGAGAATAGTTCTTCATAATACTAGTGTTGTTTAGAAAGTTCACAATACCATTATTGACCCCTCTTAGGGATCTTAGGGACTTCATTAGAATTGACAAAATCCAGTGCTATAAGGGATAGTAATAATTTAATAATAATTTAATCTAACCTACGGAAGGTATAAAATAACCCCCAATCCCACCATTTCTTTACATATAAAATCATACGTATTTTTTCAGAAAACAAATACTGAATAATAATAATCTACGTAGTTTCTTACCTATATCTAACTAAATTAACTTCATTTTATTTATTTTGGAGGGAAGTAGGGAGCTTAAACATCATTCTACATACCTACCTAACTAAAAACTACATTTTAATGAACCATCTTCCAATATGTGCTTTCTAGCTTTGTATAACCACTTTTCTTAGCAAGGATGTTCCTGTTTTTTTTCTGCTTCTTGCACCATGTGTTTGTGATAACCGTTTCTTAACAATTTCAATTACTTTTAGTCAAAAGTTTAATGCGAGTCTGGATAAGTGGTGGTCTAATTCCTGGGACCTGGGAAGAGTAACGACTCTTCCATTAATTAATACACTACAATTGGGTCTATGACTGACCCTGGAAGGGTAACGACCACTCCTTATTAGTTGAGCTGTTCAACTAATCTTTATTTAGCAGCGTTCTGCTAATGTTGCGTTCATTTTAAGATGGTGATTCCTTTTGGGCACTTATTGTTGGTTGGCGGCGTAAATCAAGATAAAATTTGACGAAACTTTCCGAAATAAGTTCTTTTACCGTTCTAACATCCTCCGAGCAATCCCGATTCAAAAATTCGAGATTTCCGGTCAGGGTGGTTTTTCCCAATTTTTGAAAGTTTGGCAGCAGCTATACAGTTATGACTATATTCATTCGAAAGAGCTCTTGAGCTTCATATTTTTGCTTTTTAAAGCAACGTTCTAGCTTTTCTCTGCCGTGAGATATAGCAGATTTTCTTGTTTTGGCGTCCAAAACTTGTCATTTTTGCTGAAATCAAATATCCCATCATTTCTTGAACTATGCAAGCCGTAAAATCAAGCTAAGGGCGTCGAGCTAATCGCTAAAGTAATCTCATAGGGACAAAGTTTCCGACGCATGATCGTCTTCCAACAGCCATCCCGTAGGTTGCTATCATAAAAAATGTAGTTTTTGCACATACCCGATCAATTTTATTGCAAAGATTTTGAAGCATTCACCATGCAAGCTGGAGGGCTGCTTCTGAACAGATGTGTTCTGCACAAATATACCCAGGGACGTTTTTTTTAGTTTCCCCGATTACTGCTTTCTAGCTAAAGTAATCGCTTGACAAATTCGAAAAAGTAGGTAAAATACAGTTTACGCACAGATTTCAGCTTATTTCTCTATAACGAAGAGCGATTTCACAATAAATAGAAAATCGTCCCCAGCTATTTGATGGAAGTATCGAATGATATAACCGATGTGTCGCGAAAAAATTTACTTGAGTCTGTACGTCTGCAAAAAATCTGGAAAATTATACTTCTTCTAAAATGTGTTAAAAATAATTTTGAAAAGCAACATTAGTTTCATGGTATGCACTAAAAAGAAAAAATGTCAAGCTGCATTTTGATATAAAAATGGCTTGTTAACTCCAAGTAAAGAATGAATAATAATAAGGGCAAACTTTATGTGACCAAAGGGAATCACCACCTTAAGTGACCTAAACGAATTAATAGCTACTTCTAGATCTATTTTTGTTAGAACCCGAACCTATGTCCCTAGTTTGAGTTTCTGAGTGTTCCAAATTGACTGACAGCTGGTACTACCACAATAGTTATTTTACACAACAACTGCTTGTCAAGTCCCACAGGTCCCACACACATTTTAAGTGAAAAAATAAGAAGAACTTTTTGTGTTAGCCATTGTTCTCCAGATAGTTAGTAGTCAATACACACGATTAGCTGAAATAGCTGGAAAGAGGGTACCAAGCTTTTATGACCTCTGAGCTAACTCTAGTGCATAAGTCAGCAGAAGCCAAAAACGCTTTTTGGGATCAAGAAATAACCAAATTCAGGGAAATCAGTTTAATCGAAATTGCGTCCTAATCTTACAGAAACTTTTGGTTTATTTGCGCTCAATCGATACACTGTCTGATAGCACATTTTATAAATGCCTATTAGCTGGAGGTCGTTGCCTTAGGCTAGAGATATGACTGAAAAACCATTTTAGAAAACTGCTATCAACTTGCTGTGAACCTGGATTTTTGAAAATCTACCCAATGGAATCGTGAGATTTTTTATATACAATTTCTCGCCATTGCGGAGAGACATTTTTCTTGGTTTGCGCTAAGGTCTCTAGTTCCGAGAAAACTCAATGCGAGGTTGTGAAATTTTGTGTCATCGCGCATTTGGCGGCTTTTTTGAAGCATTAAGGGCGGGGCGACTAAAATGGGGGTGCCCCGAATTTGTCCGATTGGCCTTCTTTTTGGCGAAGCTAAAGAGCATGGGTGTGGTCGAAAAATACTTGGTTGTTGGTTCTCAGCTGCCATCCAGCCATAGTAGCTAAAAAATGCCGGTATTGGCACAGGTACATGCCCTCAGGGCATTTGCACAGACATTTTGGGCTCCTCATGGTATTAACCGTTTCGGCCCCCGCCACAGGGCCTCATCAGACGGCTAGGCAACCGTTACGGTTTTTTCTTTTTTGTTTATTTACAACAATTTACTGTTACAACAATTTACTGCATAACATTACAATCACCATACGCAAGACTACAATAACCATCGTTTAAAATGTAACGTTTATCGTCAAAAGCACTAAGGCTAGTCTTATTCTGTACAATGCTGTTAATTTCTCCACCATCGCTTCTTATACTTCTCATTAAATGTTTATGTTGAGATCCTTCAAACAGGGTATTCTTATACAAATGATGCCTGATTTGTCTCGATACCACATCCTTTTTTACACCCTTTGCTCTCTTCTTTTCCTTTCCTTCCGTATCCAATATACTATACATTTTTGACCTTAACCCAACAAATTCCCAAATTGTCCTTCCCGCCATCTCATCCTTCATCTTTCCCATCACCTTCTTGTTTGTGACGTCATAGCATTTATGTTCTTTAGGGTAGTCACTCCCATCAAATAAGTGAGCATCCTTTACCATATCTTCATAGAGATCATCAGTCTGGATACAGTAGATTAGGCTGTCGGTGTCGGTCATTAATAAGGTAGCAGTGGTTCCATATTTGTGTTTCACATATTTGTAGTGGAAACTATACATGAGCCATTTTGATAGGTCCAATACAGTAAACCCCACGTAGATGGGTTTACACAGCTCCACTGTAGGTCTTTTCATTTTTACGGCCCACAAGCTTTCACCAACCACTTTAAATCCACTGTATTCGTTCTTCCTTGTCAGTTTCGTCACCTTCTTTTCATCGATAACCAGTTTGATATCGATGTAGTTGCGCACGTTCTCCATCGTTTTTCCAAATACGCTATTATTGAATAACTTGAATAGATCCTTTTCAAAGTTGTCCTTTGCCTTCTTTCTCTGTTCTGTGTTGAATAGGATATAAGGTGCCATCCATTTTGATTGAGTAAAGGCTAGAGAGCGATGTATTTTTGTTAGTTTCAATCCCAGCTCTAAATATAGCTTGAGATTTCGATAGTGCACAATATAGTGCTCTTTCTCATATAAATTGGGGACAAGCTTCCTAATTTTACCACTCTTAATTTTCAATTTTTCTTTTGCCTCTCGAGAATAAGGAGATAATATTTCGTCAGTAATTTGCATCTTTTCAACGGCTAAAGGATAATCGTTGTGTAATTCATGTAGTGAGTCAGGATACTCCAAATCTACTTCCATGATGTAACCAGGATGTGAATCATCAGGTATGGTGTCCACATTAATCGGAGCATAAATCCATTTAAAGTCTTTTAAAGGTAGTGGCTCTGCCATGGTCCATCCATATAAATTATTTGCATCCAAGTACGTAATCCAGGTCGTCGGTATAGTTGAGTCATAATCAGGTACTAGGGGATTATTTGCTTTAGCGTATCTATGACTAATCACCGATACTCCTCCACGAATCCCCCTTTCTAGAAACGTGTACATGTCAGGATCCTGTAGTAATTCCAGCTCTACTCCAGTCATCTTTAAGCAAGCATCCCAAGAAAATGATGGTGATGTAAAATAATGAGCAGGATCCAGCCCATAATTGTATAGACAAAAGTATCTAAAGTTTTCAAAAACGTCTCCAAGTAAGAGAACATCAGTTTCCAAGTATAGATCGTGGTAGTCTCCTAATGTTTTCATTTTGAACTCGTTCCATACAGTCTGAGCATGTTGATAGTCCTCGTCTGAAATTTCTTCACCAGTTAGAGTACTGGTAAACTGTTCTTTCGGTGGTAGTGTGACTTCATTAAATCTTTGCCAAGAGTCCATATAATCGTAGGGGTATACACCTTTTCTCAAAAGGTAAGGTAGTTGCTCAATTTTGTAATGGGTTGATGTCAGGGTAAACTTTTCTTCACCTTTATCTCGTAGGTTTTTTGTAAGTTGAGCCAAGGACGCCGCCATAAACTGATAACTATCGATAAATTTAATGTGCCACCACTTCTTCTTTTTATGTTTAAGATCCAGGGAGAATGTAAGATAGTCGTCAAAGCCTTTTGGTATCACTGAGATGTTACTTCCTTTAATGTTCTTCATAGCAACTCCCAGTTTTTGGAGAATGAGGTGTCCATCATAACGTCGAAGGTTGTGAAATACCACCACCACATCACGTGATAGTCTATAGCTAAGGTTGCACTCATTATGAGCAGCTCCTCTATAGCTACCACAAAAGTGACAGTGGTCCAATACTCTTTCTTTATCCAACTCATCACCACATATATTACATTTCCTAGTTCCCCAGTAATGCCACCAATCCTGTTGAGTCATTTGAGGAGACTTTTGCTGATCATACAGTTCCTGATAGTTTCTTCCCCACTTAATCACAGTATCTAAAAACCTCTCCACAGTCCCTTCTCCTCTGTGCAAATCAATTCGACCCAGTTTCTGTGTATCATAGCAACACCCCAACACTTCAGCCATAGCATACCCACATGGGATATGCTGTTGATATTTCATAGTGTAGGATGTTTGAGGGTTCTGTTCACAGCCAACAATCTTCTCCAAAATGCATTCAAAGTCTGCATAAATAATATACGGTTGTCGCTGCATCTTGTGGTAATTTTTAAAGTACAACCACCTTTCTTCGGGCATTTCAATGCACTCCATATCAGGATTTTCGCATCGTTCCATATGCTTATCTCTCTTTTCCCTTTTGTTAAACATACATAGACAGTAGTGACACTGAAATCGCCGATGTTCGTTCTTTGTTTCTGTATGAAAGAAACGGCCTGGGTCTTTTAGCCAGCAATAGTGTTGATTTTTCAGTAACAACAGGCTGATTTTTCGATCAGCGTTCTTCTTTGAAATGTGTAAAATTGTCAGTTTATCGCCGTACCCATAAACATTAATTGATAAATTGTTCAATTCTTCAAATTTTGGAACATCTTCCACCTTAACTGGGAGATCAATATCATCAAAAACAAGTTCGTTTTCGTAATCAAGATAATGATTAACTCGCTGAGGATTGGTGACAGGGGGATAAAGTGCTGCCAAAATGCTCCACATAAAGCATTTATCATCACTGTTTTTGACATTAACAATAGCCTTCTTGTTTTGTAATTTAGAAGGCAAAGGTAAATAAGAACATCCACGGACAGGTTCATATTTTGAGACATGCAAGTCCAAATTATCGATTGATTTGACAACCCATCCACTGCCACGCTCCATAAAGTCCTCCACCTTCTTGTTTAAATTTTTGAATGATTGCAATATCATTCCACTGATTTCACGTCCATTAACAATGCGATGTACACTGCTATGAAAATAGCAGGTAATAGTCTCGTCAGGATCAGTTGCCTTTTCAAATGTAATCCGTAAAATCAAATCAAACTTAAAGCAGCTGAGGTCCAGTAGTATTGTTGATAATGTAGCTTTCAAGCTTTTCTTCAACTTCTTATACATTTCCCATAAATCAACCCACAAATAATCTGATTCCAGAGTAAATGTCTTGACATTATGATATCGACCATGATCTTTGGGAATAAAGATAACTTCACTAATAGGCTTGATCTTTTCTTGAG